>JXOR01001418.1:0-99580 GCA_001014335.1 Coboldia fuscipes
GTGTGTTATTCAGACGGATAGGACATTCTTATTATAAATATTTAGACAATCGTTTGCGAATACCAGAATACGATCACAAATGACACCAATAAATCCTGTAACCAACGGTCTATCCCTCAACATTGTACACAATATTTTTATGCCTGAAATTGCTCTCGACGCCTAAACGCCCAGTAATTGATACGATGAAAAATATATTGAAAAAACTTCTTCGTTTGTGTTCGAACAATAATAATAATTATTAAAACATCATATCTGATATATTATTTCTAGTCACACTTTACACCTATTTCATTCTCGAGATATTATCTGATTCATTATTTATTTATTCACTTACTCTTACACTTACAGTTACTTAGATAGTATCTATCCTTCGGTTTCGTTTTAATTTGGCCCGGTTTCTGAAACGTTCCGATAAGCCTGGTGAGGATTCAAGGATTTCCAAAAGTTAATTTAATGATTAACCAATGGTCAACAGATAGCGGTGTTAAGGAGTGATTAAGAGAGTAAATTTTAATGATTCGTCGCCGAAAGTGATAAGGTAATTTAAATTTTCTGTTTTGGAAATTATCTTATCTGATAAGATTCTAAACTGGCACGATATTCCGTGATTAAATTTTTTTAATTTTTAGTGATTTTATAAATTATTTGAACATGAAAACGATCTGTTTTCTAAAGAGTCGGACGAAAGATCTACCGGACATTAAGCTGGAGTCAAACGAAGACAATTTTATTGGTCGAAATGTTATAACAAAAATTCAAGATGTTCAGTGTTCTCGTAAACAATGTTAGCTCATGACCGTTTATTCTTCACTTATCGTTTAATATCTAGTTCTTTTGCTATTCATTTGTAGTGTGGGCCAAACCGATTATTGAAAAATACGTTCTTGAAATCAAACAAATTGGTAACAATTCGAGTGCACTGAATGGTTTTTGCCTGAGAAAGGATAAAACTTACAAGGCATTGCATGGTGATTTAATCGAAGTGCTTTATGATAAACTTTCTTACGAAGTGGTCTTTCAGCCGTCACCTACAATTTCCAGTGATACAAAAGAATCTTTAAAAGAAACTGCAGAAGTTTCACAACAATTAGAAGTTCAAAAGATGGAAACTAAAGCCGATATTAAATCAGTTACTGAATCATCAAATCCCTTTACAATTGCTCAAGGTAAATGCATGAAAGGAAAATGGGAGACCGTTGAACAAGGAAAGTTGTTAATCTTTACGTTTGGTGAAGTTCTAAATAGTACAAAGGTAAGTTGTTAAATCTGTAAGTCATTGATTACGTCAATCACTAAGTAAACCTCATTGTATTTTAGGTAGCTTCTTATGATATGGATGGCACCTTAATAAAAACACTCTCCGGTAATGTGTTTCCTAAGAACTGCGATGACTGGCAATTGTGTTACAGTAATGTAGATAAAAAATTAAAATCATTGCATGCTGGCGGCTTCAGAATTGTAATTTTTACCAATCAACATGGAATCTCATCCGGAAAGGTTAAGAAAGAAAATTTTATGGTAATTCATCGAAATTGAGTCAAAGGTTAATAGCCAATCATTGTAACTATACATTTCAATACATTTTAGAAAAAGTTAGAAAATATAGCTAGACGTATTAATGTATCATTAACTGCGTTCGTGGCAACGGGTTCAAATTCGTTTAGAAAACCACGAATCGGAATGTGGGAGTATTTATGTAAATATGTGAGTACTTTAATTCTATTGACAAAACAGATCAGTAAAGTTGAATTGATTTTTTATATGTTTTAGAAGAGTGATGTAGAAATTAGTACAACACTTAGCTTCTTCGTTGGTGATGCTGCTGGACGACCTGAATGTAAATTATTGAAGCGGAGAAAAGATCATTCAAATGCAGATCGGTTGATGGCTATTAATGTAGGCATTAGTTTTTATACACCAGAGGAACATTTTTTGGTAAAATTGATAAACTTCATTATTCTAAGAACATGAATTACAAACACTGTGTTTTAGGGTGAGAAAACTCAGGATTATAAGATGCCTGAATTTGATCCACGAACGATTCCAAGTATAGAAAATCCAATCTTTAAAGTAAAGCCAGATGAGCTAGAAGTAGTTATAATGGTGGGTTATCCAGCATCCGGTAAAAGTACATTCGCACACAGACAATTTGGTGAAAAGGGGTATCAAGTAATTAATAGAGATAAGCTTGGCAGTTGGCAAAAATGCGTGAGCGTTTTAGAGTCTTATTTAGCAATGAAAAAACCATGTGTTATCGATAATACAAATCCGGATAGTGAGAGTCGTAAGCGGTACGTGGAAATTGCAAAAAAGCATAATATCAAATGTCGATGTTTCATTATGGAAACTAGTTTACATCATAGCAAACACAATAATGAATTCAGAGAATTAACAGCATCCGATCATGTTTACATAAATGATATGGTATATCACAGTTACAAGTAAGTTTACATTTAAAATTATATCAAGAGCTCTTAACAAATTGCAAATATATTTTAGGAATAAATATGAGGAACCGACTGCCACTGAGGGATTTTCAGAGATTGTTCACGTTAGTTTTGTGCCTTCTTTTAAATCTGAAGAACACAAAAAGCTATACAGTATGTTTTTATGTGAAAAGTAATGGAAGTACACATACATAGAATGAGTTTTAATTAATACTACATCTCTACTTACCGGTTTGATATTAATTTATTATCTCCAATATGTTTTTGAACAATTCCACTAGTTTTAACACAAATTCAATGAGTAAATGCAATTCAATTGTGTTTTTTTATTTTTTTTCTTAACGAAAAAAAGTAAACGAAAATAATAATTTATTGTTATATTAAAATACGTAATTTACAAGAGAGAAAGACAGAGAGGTAACAGTTCCAGTACACAATTAAAAAAATAGTTTATAATACTGGAAAATTAACTGATAACGTCACATAAATATTTTTAAAAGTTAACAGTATTTAGGTATTTGTTTTTTTTTGTTCTGGTTACTAATAATTTACAATACTAATTGAATGTATAAATATATGTATTTGGTTTGTAACTGTCTTTTCAAACTGCTAATATAGAATTCTGTTGTGTGTTGTATTCCTGTTGATGCTATATATCACACTTGATACTGTTGTGTTTCATGGTAACAAATTAGGATGAACAGAATTTAGTTGATGTTGAACTTATGGACTCTATTTGGACCGACTTCGACAACATAAATTGTTGACTTATCTGGTGAGATAGTCATGGCATGTGGATAGATAAACAGACCCCAAGTATCGATTACTTTCTCATCGACTACATCCATTGTGAATCCACGAATTGGTAATAGAATATTAGTGGGTCCATTTACTGCAAAAATATAACGACCACCGTATGCAGCAACAGCGAACATTCGTCCCATGTCTGGACGTTCAATTGTAACTGGTGGCTCATTTTTCCATGTTCTCAGGCCAGCTCTGGAATTTTGTTTCAAAAATTAAATTGTTATCATCTAATAAGTTCAACGTGAAAACGTTTTCTTACTTTGGACAAATGATTCGCATATTCTCACGATCGGCGACACAAATCAAATCTAATTCTTCGAGTAGGGCAACTTGATGAGGAATACGGAATGAATATGAATCAGATGTGGTTGGAATTTCTCGTATTAATTTTCCAGCAGCGTTTAATTTTATAATTCTGCTATTACAGTAACCGTCGCTAATGAACACCTAATGAACGTAGTCATGTCATAGACTCATTTGAATGGTTATAATAGAAATGAAATAAACTTACTTCTCCAGTGGATGCGACTGCAACAGCTGTTGGTTTGCACATTCTAGATCCATCACCGGGTATGAATTTCTCTCCCATTGTAATTACAGGTGTTAAGGAACCTTTACGGAACTGTAATCAGAATTGATTAAACTTTTGTTTTCTCTTATCGATGCTATGTAATTTATATTAGAATTACCTTCATCACTTGATGCATTGCACAATCAGTGATCCAAGTGCTACCATATTGATCAATTGTAATTCCATGTGGCATATAAAACATATTGGCACCCCATCCATAAATGATATCACCAGTGTTTACATCCAGCGTAAGAATGGTATTTACCTGAATTGGACCTTCGCTAATCCGATTATAATAATCGGATAAATTGAATGCTCTGTGAAAAGATAATTGAATGAATTTTATTTTGTAATTCATCCATATGGCGTAATCAATTATTTCGACTGTGTCAAAGGAACAAGAGACTTACGTTAAATCCCAAACGGCATTGCCTCTGTGAAAAATAACGGGATTTCCTTCCTCATCAACGGACACAGCCGATACTTGACCAAGTTTAAGATCCTGACGTGGCCAATTTTCAACTTTAACTGGTTTTAATGGTTTCTTCAATTCCTTTGGTTCGTTATTAATTCTAGAATCAAGCGATTCAATTTCTTCGACATAATCAAAAGCTTCCGGCAATGAAATCGACCGATGTGCACCCACTTGTGATAATGCCACCAAACAGATGGTGACTCCCACGAAGAATTTCATTTTAATTGTTTGTTCTTTTCTATTATGGTTTAACACTAATTACACTTTATTACACGAAACTGCAGTTACTTGGACATTCGTGAATTTCTTTAAAATTGATTTTATATTTTGGTAAAAGATTTTTATTAGAACTGTTACGTTGAAATAATCGATACAAAGTGACGCATAAAACTCTAAACAGAGTATGAACAAACGGTTGTGAAATTTTGATGTGGAACTCTACCGTTTTCACAATTGTAACTTCTTCTTTAACAAAAACCTTTATATAAACCACTAATACAAATAAAATTGGTAATAATAGGATTAATAATCAAAGTTTAATTAACAGTATTTAGTAATAATTCACAATAATTTTATTGTTAATAAACACTAGAATTCACTAATGGCTACTAAACACGACTGAAGATATTCATAAACTAAATGTCTCATTTAATATTGGACCAATAATTAGATGATTTCGTTGATACTTTCTAAGCTCGAATTGTTTTATTAATTGTTTAATAGTTATATTTATTGTAACAATATGTTTTGGCTAACTTTTATCCGTACAGACTAAACTGTACGCGTTAGATATAAAATAATTTTTATCGAAATATTTTCATATTTTATCATTGAACGTGGGTGCAAAGAGTCAAGAGAAAAGAATAACAACACAAAACATGATTGTGATGAATTTTCCCAATGTATTTATGTAGAAATATAAGAAACATAAAATCCCATTCATTGAAGCTGTAGCAGTAATAAAGACGCAAGCGCCTTAAATTCCTTCACGTACTTCAAGTACCGTTGATATAAATAATAAGACCAAAACCAAATTAAAATTGATTTTTATTTTGCTTTTATTTTATGTTTTTTGTTTTTCCGCAAAACCCATCGTATTCAATAAAGTTATGGAAATCTAATGGCATATTTTCTTTATTAAATTACCATTGAGTTTTCTTCAATTTAATGGTATTCAATCCAATGGCTGATAATGTTTTCCAGTGTGGAATGAAATGGAACAACAGTATCCATTTTATATGAAGAGGGATTAGAGAAACTGTAAAGTGTCAGAAAATGAATGTAATTGAAATTGATTTACCTGGAATTTTCACATTGAAAATAACTTCAATAAAAATTGAAATATGCGACACTTTTATAATCCCGTTATTATGTTATACAGTTGATAAGGATACCCAGTTAAATTTAATTTTCATTTGAATTGATGCAGATTGCTTAAATCAAAAGGAATGTGAACAATTTAATGAGATTCTTTTTTCAATTTTATTTCATCACGTTTAGTTATGTATTTTATTATCTTTTATTTTGTTGATTTGGTTTAAACGCTAGTCAACTTGATTTATCCATTTTGTATTTAATGCTAAATGGAACATAGTCCCTTCCTAAAAAATAATTTTCTTTTCTTTTTTCGTCTTTATTAATTATTGATTACAAGTTATAAATGGTATAACGATATTATCGACCACATATATCTTGTGATTGGTACAAAGAATAATTCTATTTGTAAATAAATTAGTATATTAAACTTTTGATTACAAGTAACAATATTCTCGTGAATAACAATGAGAAAAACAAATAAAACATCATTAACTTATTAACTACTTCGTTTTTCACTCATTTTGGTATCATTTTTTATATTAAAACTTTACAGATCCAATAAAATAGAGAGACGCTTCTTAGCATAAGAACAATACAGTTCTGTTAATTATAAATGAAATTATAAAATTTCATTGTATCCATTACTCAGTAGAAGTTTTGATTGTTTAATTTAACAAAATAAAAATTTCTTTTTTGTTAATTTATGATTTGCTAACGATTCGATAAATGTGATTTTCGTTTTAAAACTTTTATTTTTCTTTACGCTTATAAGATCGGAAGCCCTTTAGCTGATTTGTGATAACAATGTACCCCACCCAATGTGAAGTTTAAAGTATCAATTACATTTTAAATTTGCAATAGAAAATACGCTGTAATCCATTTTAATTCACTTTTAATTGTTTGGTCTCTACGATTTATTATACCGTTTTATACCAAACGGTAATTGATTAACTCTGGATCATGGAACCCATTCCCATCCTGGTTGTGTCCAAATGTACCCAGTATTTGTCATTGAACAGTATGCATTATAATATCGTCCCGGTGATCTAAAAAAAAATATCATAAGAGTGAATAAATGTTGTACGTAATTCAAAAAGTATTGATTAATTCCAAACACTTTTCATATTTGATGTTACCATGTATGATAAAGGGTATGCATTACCTGCAAAATGAATACTGCGGACATCTGCATCGGAACAGCAATTGAAATTCTTCTTTGCACACCTCATTCCACCAACAGGTACGCTATCAAAGAACATTAAATATTTAATATATTCATCATCTCAAAAATTGATTACATCACATCCACTATACCTCTGTTAAATAACCACGAACACTTTGATCAGAATAGCTTCGTTTAACGATACGTGATGAAACTTTTTCTGGTTCAACCATAAAAAATAGAACAACCGCTATCGTGTAAATGATCTGTATAAAACAGTGGGATGAATAAAACAAGACACATAATGAGATTGAGGCTTTTTTACCAACACCATAAAAAATAGGCCTAAAGTTTTACGTTTTATCATCTAACATAAAACCGAATAAATATAAAAGAAACACCACATAATTTTCCTTACATTTTGTCTCATTTTGATCACACAATTATGTATTTCTCGGTATTCTTGAATTTTCTCAACTAATTCGATTAACACTTCGTTGTAAATTCACGTAATAATTTCAATTAAAAATTTAAATGAACCCAAAGATTAATTATCACAATTTTATGGGGGATTGTATCTATTTCGGTTCTGACTTCTTTTAATTAACTAATAAAATATTAATAATTCGGTCACCGTAATGTAAAAATAACTCTTTATTTTGATTCAGATTCTTCAAAACTGAGAACAATTCACACTTATATAATTGAGTACACTTTTGTTCCGCTTTTTTCTCTCTTCGGTTCCTTTTCTTCGTATTGTAGATTCAACTGTCCTTTTGATTTTCTGTATTTTATTTTTTTCGTTTTTGATTGTGGGAGTAAATCAACCGAATATTATACAACCGATTAACTTGTTGATAATCTTTATTTACATATTTGAATATATCCACAATGAATTTTAAATGGTATTCATGGTATGCTCTTTTTTATCTATGACGGGGTGGTGATAAGGAACACATTGATTGTTTAGGACAGGCAAATAGGGTGTAATCAGTTTGGAATATATTCGGAAGTAATGGCGTAAGACTGATTGAGGACAATCAAATAAGAGGAAAAAATAAAATATGCTTGCTGTATCGTGTAGAAACGATGATAATCTGTCAGTAACTTTCAATTTTCTTTTTAAGTGAACCCGAGAGTTGAAAATTTGTTACGACAGGAAGAGCCGATGGGATGTCGTGCAAAATTTCTCAAAAACCCGTATGAATGAAAAGCTCTTTTTACGTTCTTCCTTTTACAATTGTATTGTCGACGCATTCCGAATGAATTATTTGTAACGAAAGCTTTTCGCACGAAGCTTTTCACTAATCAAATCAATAAATCATCAGTGGTCTTGAGTGTTTGGTTTTACGAGTAAATTAATTTCAATGGAGCTATTTATCATTGTTTGTCTGCGTGTCCTATAATTAATTACAACAATATTTTTGTAATCTCAGGATGTTTGGTGATCATACGTTTTAAATTCCATCTTATAATTGCATTTTGTCTTGTTAGATAGGTCATTGGTTATTTAAATTATTCAAAATTAAAAGGTATTTAAGAGCTTCTGCTAGGTATGTGCGCTGGAAATATTATATCTAATTAATAATGAGAATGGTATATTTATCAACCGATGTAGCATTAATATTAGCTGTTTGTCTACGTAATAGTAAACTTTTTAAATGAAATTTCCAATTCCATTTGAAATTATTCCAATAACCAATGCAAATGCACTAGCAATAATAACACCGGTAAGCAATGGGTGTACAACAACAATATTTGAAACTTTTGTAATTGCAGTGGTTTTCTTTCATCCCTTTACACGAGAATCAATGCACTAATACTAAAGCAAACAGTTACACCAGTACGTGGCATTCATTACAATAACAATGTTTGAACTTTGGAACATTTAAGTCTGAATTTTCTATTTAAGCTTTGACTGTTTGTAATCATTTATAAATTGAAATATTGTTAATTCAATGCATTTACTGCATTGAAGCAAATGCATCAAGTGATTATAAGTTTGCAAAAAATAAACTTCAAATTTATTAGATTTAAATTCAAAATTAATTTGGAAATTCCAATTTTAGCCGATAACGCCGTTAATCAATTGCGGTGTTGGCTAAAACGAAAACTTCAAAAAGAGAAATGCTACAAAATCGACACATAGATGATGCTGGTATCAATGAGAATTTGCACTGAAAATTTAATTAAACAAATTTAGATCTTTCATTTTGCCAATCAATACAGGAAGTTCCATACCATGTTACCAATAAATTGTAAATTAAACAACCACATACGATTTCATAATAAAATAGATATAAAAAACGATTTATTTATTTTAATTTTTATCATAAACAATAACAGTAATTATGCCAAATGTTCCATCGAATTATTAAAATTAAATAATAATGGCCAAATATTACACTTAAATAATTTAGATAATTCTTTTTTTTTTTTTTTTGGTTGAAAACAAAATCGTGAGTTTACTCAAGGAAGACCAATCTGCAATTATAATAAATAATGTGGTTGAGAAAAAACCGATTCCATTTTGTGATTAATAAATTCATTCAACTTTTGGTTGGGAAGTTTCCTCCTTTTCCTTGGTTGGTCCCGTTGTGGTGATAGGTACAACACGTCAGTATTTGGTGGTGGTAACGGTTTCAATGGCACCGATACAGTCAATAAACCATCAGACGAGAGTGTTGAGGCAACATCATTTGGATTCACACCATCTAGTAATTTATGTATGAAAATAAATGAGAAGAAAAGAAAAGTCAATGAAACGGTGTATCAAAAATCGGAAAAGCCAATATATTGGATTCAATTTTGGTACTATTTTCTTCCATAAAGATTGAGATCAATGGTGTGTGTGTGTGTGTGTGTGTGTATTTCTAACCGAAATCAATAAATTAGATTGGATTTATGATAATCGTGTTACATACTTGGTAGCACATATTTTCGTACAAAATGTCTTTGGACAAAACCATGTTCATCTTCTTTTTCTTCGTGTTTGCCTTCAACGATGATAAATTTATCGGTTGTTTTGACGGTAATCTCATTTGGTATGAACTGTTGGACATCAAGGATCACCTAAGATAACCAAAGAATACAGAATATAAACAATGATGATTGAGTTTTCGTTCTTACAAGAAGTAAGTCATTTTATGTTATCGACCATTTGGTGAATTAGCCACACTTCAACCTCACACTTAGCCAATGATTATAAATCCAAATTAAATCGAAATTGGATTATTCGATCCTATTGGCAATGTACTGGCGCTGAAGGTAAAATTACAGAGTGGCTACATGCAACATCAATTCACAATGGAATACTTACTTGGAATTTATCCTTTTCCAAATTAAGTGTTGATCCAGAATCTTGTCTTTGGACATTTGTATTTCTCCATGGTCGTACATAACCGGTACGAAGTACTGACGGTGATGATGTATCCCACAAGGATGATAACAAATCGTTACGGCGTAATCCAGTACCGAAATGTTGGTCCAATAAACGGGATGTTCTGACTGGCATATCCCAATCATCCCACCAATCACGATATGACATTGGTACACGAGACATCTACATAAATAGAATAGAAATGAATCCATCTCATTACTTAAGATTTTTTTTTTATATTTTCTAAAATGTTTGAAATTATTTTTAGTTTTTCTCTCGTTTGATTCACACAATATCCCACACTTTCTGTTTCCACTTTATTCATTTGATCATTTTGCACTGTACAAATAACACACACACACAAACATTTCAAATGAATGAATTGGAAAATTCTATAGAAATTTTCTTATTTTTATGAAAAGTCAAACAACAATAATTGTATGTTATTTCCAATCAATGGGAAAATATCCATAAATATTTTCATGTTTCACTCTCAATTTGATAGCTTCATTTATCGTACCTTTCTTTATGGTTACGTTGGAATAAGAAATAATTCTAAAAAGATCACAATTACTTTTGTTACTTTCTATAACACTGTATCACTGTCACTTTTGGTTACCTCCAAACGACTGAAGTTTTCAATTTAAATCCATCCACTTTTATATACCGAATAATAAGTAGAAAATTTTTATGTTATTCGGTTATTGGGGAAAAAAATAAAACGATTTTTCTATAAATATTTATATAAGCGGCTAAAAATGAATTCAATTTTGATTTTCTAGTTTTTTCCTTTAATATTTTCACTCGTAACACACTAAATTAAATTGACGAACTAAGGTGGATTTCACTGACTTCAGTGTCAGTAACATAGTAGAAGATGTTCAATGTGTTGGTAAGAATCTGTAAATCATGATGTCGGTATCTGGATATTAAAGAGAGTGTAAATTTAAATGACAACATAAACCAGATTAATATAATTCAATGAAATTGATGTTTGCCACAAGTAGATGTTTCTTGTGTATTCACAATAGTGTCAACTCGTTGATGTTACAAGTCTTTTATAAAAAATGTTGAATTTTCCCTTTGGAATGCAGTTAAAATTGTTGCAATTTCTTCATTTATAATGAAACTCAATTGTGTATCCTTGTCTTGTTTGTTATTCCATGGAGTTGGAATCATATGAATGCAAAACGGGAATGTGAAACATCTGGGATTGATATTAAATTCAATTTTAAACTTGTTGATGTGCCATTTTAACATAAAATAATGAGTATTGGTGTAAATTCAATGTCGATGGATACCATAAAACATACCTAAAATTGTTATTTAACATTGCGTGGAGCATAAATTACATCCCATAATTGGTTGTAAACAAATGTTTGTTTATTCGATTTGTATACCATGAATCACATATTTTGTGTATAGAAGAATCATAGATGTATTATTAGGTGAAGATATAACAATGCCAAAGTGGACCATAATAAAGATGAGTATGTTTTCTTATGACGCCTCCACATTTACATTGGTGCTCGGGTTTTAAAACGATGAATCAACAATTAATCGTTTCGGAAATTTATGTCGTTAAGTATTTATTTTTTTTATTATTTTAATAATTTTCATATTGTTTTGACTGAGAATTTTCCGCATACACATACATTAACGGTCGTTTGTTCGAGAATAATGTCCAAATATCAGTTAATTGGACGCTGCTCACCTTTAAAAATATTCAACTGATTAATAATTTATCTAAAATTAAAATGACAGTCACCCAACAGCCTCTGTATTAATAAAATGATTAAACTTCTACTTCTAATAAGAAACACCAACTTTATAGATTTTAGTTACTTTTTGCTCAATTTTTTGTTTTACTTGTTCTCATCACATATAACAAAAATAGTTAAATAATTTAATTATTCATCATTTTATTATATCATTGTATTTATATTTTATATTATTTTCTCATTTTTTAAATCATTTATTTGTGTAATTATTATAATAATTCAAACTGATTGACTTGATTGTTTCCCTCCACAATGGACAAAACATTTAATTTTTAATTTATAATAACTTCATTTAAATGTAATTACTTGTTTTAACATTTATTTAAATGTATAGATTAATGATCAACATTCCACATACAATTAATACTAAAAACATCCATACAACAATGTTTTGAAATGATATTAATCAGAAATTTATTTTTATTCATTCATCAAAACTCAATTTGATTATCATTTTAAAAAGACTCGAATTAATGAAACAAATCGAAATAGAATAATTGTCAAGAATAAATGATAAAAATAATTTTTCACTTAAATAACAGGATGGCTAAATTGAGTCCAGCAGATTAAGCCAACGGCAACATAACAAATTACGTTTGAATTACAAAAAAAAAAAAACAAAAAAATTAATTTCACATGATTCTTCTTTGTTTTTAATTTTAGATCAGAGTAATTAGATGGGATTTTTAAAATTATAAATTACAAATTTATTTTATTTCAATATTTAACTATAGATGTTTAGGTTAGATGTTTTCTTCGCACAGCGTCATTTATGTATATCTTATTTCTCATCATTTTATTAACATTTTAATTATAAACTATTTTTATATTTCAATAATATTAATGTTTTAGTTCCATTTATGACTATAAATAAATTTATTACAATGATTTTGTATTACATCAAGAATATTTTATAGCGGTAGAAATGTATGGTTAAACGGTAGAATATTTATTTATTATTTTTATTTTAATTAGGATAATGAAATCCCGGTACTTTTTAATACATTTTATGATTCAATTTCAATATTTTAATATGACTATGGACATGATGTACATAAACTATATATTGATATTCCACGTAGTTTTGGTATAATTCCTTAACCATATCATTTGATGTATATACCATTATAAATTCCACCACAACATAAAATGAATTTATTAATTTCCATAATATTTATGATAATGGTAAATTGATTTCTCCTTTTTATATGCGAACATTTTATTTATTTGTATTTAGGTTTAAACACACACACACACAGGATAACACTGTGACATATAATTAATTTCTGTGTGTTGGGGGGGAAGGTTGGATGGGTGGATATACACTTAGATTATGATAAATATATATGATTATACAAGTCCATATATATATATAAAATAGTGATAATCTTAAATATCGTTTAAATAAAACTCATTACATTGTCTTCATTTATACCTAATTAATTTTTGTTGTTCTTTTAGAGAAATATTATCTTAATGTGTATGTGTGTGTCTTTTATAGTTCTTTAATTATTAAACTATGCACATTAAATGACTTTCAATTTGCAATATGGCCAGCATATCGTCTCGTATTGAAAGTAACAACTTTTAATAACAACAAATTAAAACAAAAAACAAAATTAACTGATAAATATTACATTAAACTAGAATTAACTGAATTAGTGGTTTTACATTATTCTATCTCTCTTGAATTTGTATCCATTTGTATCCATAAAACTTACGATATCATCTTCATCTAACAAGAAAACTCAATGAATTCTGATTTAATTTATAAATTATAAAATTACGGTAATAAACGTAACATGAACTCTCAATTTATAAATTTCATATTTGTGTTTTCTCAATTGTAGAAAATCAACGATTTCATTGATTACCAATTAAGTCTATACGATTATTATTATTACATTTACTAACGTTTTTTTTTTCCTTTTACTATATGAATTGTGTAATTATTAATTATATAATCAACATCACACTATTGACTTAATTAGTTATTTCAATAATTCTTTTGTTTTAATTAATTATAGAATTCACAATTATTAATGTTTATCTTCATTCTATGAATTATGATAGTTTTTATTCTCATTTATTTCGCTTTTAATTAATATTTCTGGGAATAAAAAACGAATTTTATATTTAACTGATTTATCCTAAAAATTCGATTTATTTATTATTCTTCATTCTTTTTTTTAAATATTAATCATTAAATTCTATATTCATATAATTAATAATAAAATTCCAAAAAAAAAAGAGTAAATCAACCTGTTTTTCATTTATTTTTCTTGAAAACGTTAGTGTTTTAGTTTTTTTTTTTCTAAGTTTTTGTAAATTCATTCTCTTTTCTCTAAATATTATCTTTTATATAGTTTCATTATTTTTATATATCTCATTTTGTTTCTTTAATTAAACATTTTTTTGTTTGTTTCTCACAATAGAAATAAACCATAAATTATATATCATTTTCGTTAGTGCTTTTTTTTTTCGAATGTTTAAAAAACAACTTTGTGTTGGTTTACTTTCATATCATTATGAATTCACAAATTAAAATTCGGCTTTCATACACATGTACAATAAAATTCACAGCAACAAGTACATCAATGATCTTCATCTCTATACCATTTTCATTTATACAGGTGGATCATTTACTAAGAGTGTGCCCAATTCAATTCATTAATCGATTATATTCTTGAGTAAATGTTTCTTTAATGTTTTGGTTCATTTTGGTCAGATGTATTATCATTTTTATCAATTCAATTGTACCCACAAATCACCGATAATAAATTGATTTTAAAATTAACTCACATATGTTAGGCACTAGAATAATCGACAGATGTCCTCCGTACCATTCTTGTAATGCTATTTTAATATACCGGTTGTTGCTTGAGATAATTGAAGTGATTTCTGTACATGTTTTATATCAGACAGTGTATGAATACCTTGATCATCAAACTGTTTCCATTGTGTATAGTTATGCTGTAGATATTGTATCAGTTCAGGCATATCTATGAAACCTAATAGACGATAATAAATGAATTAAAAGAAGACACTTGGTTAGAGACTTTTCCGTTTAAAAAGCATCAAAGAAAATTTAACTCACCATCCCATGCATGCATCATATCCTGTATAATGTAATCAATGAAACCGATTTGACTCTTTGAAATGCTACATGTATTCCGATCAAACATTGGCATTACAATTGGTAAATTTCTACCTTTCTCTTCGTCCGTTTGAGTAAAATATTCTTCAGCAATCCTACGGAAAAAAAAAATAAATTCATTAGAAATCAATTGTTTTTTTCCAGATGACTAAGTCACACTAACTTAGTCATTTGTCATAAAACATCAATAACATTGATTAAATTTACTCACCTTCTAGCCCATTCCACACAGTAGAATAATGGACGTGTTGGATTACTGACATCAGCACATTTAATCAACATCCGTCTTATTAGTATTTGATTATCTTCATTTTCGAATGCTAATGCATCCTTTGTATCAACATCAGCACCAAATATACTAACAAATTTAGCCAAATGTTCAAAATGGCGTGTCATTTCAGTAGCCAGAATCATATCAATTATTATTAAACGAAAATGTTTATATGTATCTCTATCAAGATTCTTGAAAATATTTATCTTATCGTCACCTAAAAAATTAAAAAGAATTAATATATCTATCAAATTATTCAATTAACAGTGATGCTACTTACTTAAAGTTAATTTAAAGGTAAGAGCTGCATGATGAGACTCCAGAACACACAAATCATTATATAGTACAGCTAATGAATCATCGGAATTGCATAAAAATGCCGATGAACGTCCCGGATGATCAATATCATGGGCAGCAGCCGCAATTAATGATGTAGCCTCATCAATATTATCCATAACACGATTGTCTTTCATATGCAACAAATTTAAATATGATGCAGTCGCTTGCATTACATCAGCCGCATGAGTACTTGTATGATATGAATTTGATGGACGATAATGTGATTCAATTATAATTAGCCAGTTCTTTAATGTGGTTTCATCTACACTAAGTGTGTTTGTCACTTCGAAACGTTTGAACAATTCCATACCTAAAAAATAATAATAAACAATTTAGGAAATAAATTAATGTTTATCAACAACAATATTGTGATTTTCATTCAACAAATTCACAAAAGGATTATAACTCCCCATTCAACAGAGAGTGTTGTTAAAAGTACAAATTTATGGTACGTGGAAGATGAAAAGGAACAAATAAAAAACTAATTTAAATTTTAGATAATTAGATAAATTATAAATATTTACCCAAATAGAGAAGTGGTCGTTTCTCGGTCAAATCTTCTAATTTGAATATATTAAAATCCCACTCAAGCGCATGGTTCAGTAATTCATTTAATTCACCCGGTAGCTTTGATTTTGGTGGCATTAAACTTTGTGATCGTGTTGCTGATCTAGCCACTGAATCATTTGAACTACGTCGTGATGATAACATTCCTGTTTGTCCTTGGGTCAATAGGGCACCAATTAAATCCGTTGCCACTGGATCTTCTGGTTTTAATTCTTTCATTTGGGGACTATAAAGACCCTCACGTTTCAAGAATTCCATAACTCTATCTAATAACTTTGCTTCTTCCGGTGAACAATTTTCTTGTACTTGTGTTAGCAATGTAACAACCTAAATGAACATACACAAACAAGAGAAAATAAAAAGTTTACCAACCAGAGACACACATTAATATCAAATGCTAATCAAATAACAATTTTCATATAAAATGATATGATTTATGCAACGATAATTTTAAATATGTAATTACATACTTTTGTAATTGGTGCCTCCAGAGGTAATGATGATAATTTTGCTAAACTTGTACGTCTCAATCCATCGGATGCAATTGAACGTACATCAAAACTACCACGTCGTATTGAATGTAATGAACCACGTGGTGCTTCTTTTTGTATTGGCAGTGCTGGCAGTACATCTGTACCAGGCGGTGAATGATCCAATGTTATAACTAAATGAGTTGGTGTCCGTCCAATACATGCCATAGGTGTACACCGTACATGCACATTACAATTATCCATATTTTTACGTTTTATCGTAATTGCACTATCAAATTCACGACTCCGATGAATCTGTGATAGGACCGCTGATAGATCCGATTGTACTAAATCAGACAATGGACGTCCTACTATCTCATCCTTCATTTATTTGTTATGATTGGTAGTATGTAAAAAAGATAATAAAAATGAAGAGATTTAGGTCAAATCAAAATAAATTCCATTTAATTTAAAAACAATTTGTTCGTGAATTTAGTAGTAGTTTGTTCTACGTACCAACCGCATATTAAATAATCGTTCAGTGGCACGATTTGCGTATTGAACACGAGCTAAGTCATCTGTGATTATAACTGCATCACGAGTCCGATGTAAAGCTGTGTAAAGCGCCTAAAAACAGAAAATAATGGGGAAAAAAGCAACAGTTTAGTATCCCTTTTGTAAATTCCAATAGGCAACAACTGAACTGATCCGTGTTCATAATTAAATCATAAGTTGAACACAATTGATATCAAACACTACCTCTTCTCTCTCACTGATGACAATAGTGTACAAATGAATTTATGTTTCCAATTGGCAACACAGTCACGACGGGAAATAGGAAATGATTATTTTTCCTCTATTGCGAATCAATAACAAGAAAATGAATTCTGATGGATACACCAGAGAGCGAGATGATATCAATTATAACTATGCAGAAAAACAATATGAAACTTTTTCAATTTAATATTATTTTTCTATTTCATTTGCAAATAACAATTGTTATACTCAATCAACATAAAATAAATAATTTACCTGTTGCGTTGAAATAACATTTTGTGGTCGCACTAAAGAATGTTGAATCTGTCTCAATTCAGATGAACAAATTGATAACTGAACGGATTCCATAATACACTAAAATTCAATGAAAACAAACGAATAGAGTTTTATATTAAAGATTAATATGAAATTGTTATAGGAAAATCAAACAACATTTACTGAATGTTGAATCGATTTTCACTGATTTTCATTTACAATGGTAGTGAACCCTCATATCAGTTGAACCAACCACACATTTAGTTAATTTAATCAGTTAATATGTGGCAGATATAGGCGTGTTACAACTGAATGGACATGAGTTTATTTTTGGTTCATCTATGGATGATTATACAATCATGTGGTAGTCATTGAGTTTCAGCCACTTTTGTATTGATGCTTACCCGATTGTAACCAGCATCCAGCAGTGATAAAATAACGGTGTCTTCTTTTTCGAATACCCTAAAATTACAAAAGAAAACCAAAAATAAAATATCGAAACATAAAATGAACAATTAGTTGCTTCTGTTATTTTTTTTTGTATGTTTGTTGAATAAATGTGGTGAATATGATGAGAATAAAAGTTTTTGTATAACAGACATTACTGTCGGCATATAACAACTTTAACAAAACTCTAATGTAAATTAATGCTTCAGGGGGTGGAAAACCTAAAAGCTCATATTCTAAATCAATTTTATGTGTCTAGATTTACTGTCTTTCTCTTTCTAACCAAGCAAAACAGAAAAAATAAAATAAACCGACGACCGCACACACATTGGTTAGACGGTTCGGTTGATATTCAGGGAAACAAAACAGCTAAATTAATATCAAATTTAACATTCCCTTTTTCATATTACACATTTCCTTAATTCGGTCCCAGAAAGTATAAAATACACAGTGAATCCATACAGACGAGTGAAAACATAAACCAAAATATTGCTTCCAGTGTTCTATGAAAACATATCATTTCTGTTGTTTTACAGTTAAATATAAATTCAAATGGATTCGCTTCAAGGCCCCTCTTGTCTCATCAAAATAGCAGAAAAGAAAATGTGAACGTACATCAACTAACTCCCTTCTTCTTCATCAGACCCCATATCTAACCGCAAGAGTGAATTTTAATAGGAAAATGTATAAATACAAATTCACATTAGCTTACATTTATTGAACTCAACAATTTCATATAATTCTAATTAATTTATATGAATTATGATTATATCAATTTACGGATGAATTAAAATGAATGGGAACGGGTATTGTCTTTATATGGAATCCATATGGTGTCTTTATGGATTTTCATAAACTACAAATTAGTTGTCAGCTTCTTATTAGTCCCCATTGTTTAATCGGTTTTTCCTTGAGAAATACCACACAAATAATAATCATGGAAATATTCACAGTTAAAATTTTCCTGTCTTCACATTAAGTCATGGAAAATTAGCTTAATTGTTTCAATTCAAGATATAATGAATTAACTGTACGCCATAACTATACTCAATTCAGATAAAGTTTAATCTTTGAACAGTTTATTATTTCATCTGTCATAATGTTTATGGATTTTCTTTTTAAATCTTCCAAGAAACTCATGACAACTGAATTAATTTTAAAAGAATATGAATTTTAGTATGAGAATTGTAACATGAGAATTCAAAATTTTATCATAATTAATTAGGAGAATCGCCCACACATTAATTCAAATGGAATAATATCAAAAAAAAATATAATAATCGTTAGATTCCAAAGATTTCATATTAAATCAGTGAATGCTTCGTTAACAAGAAAGCTCCAAATTAATGATTTGAAATATTTCTATGTTGTTGATTCAAAACCACATAAAAAAGAACCAGAACGAAATAAAAAGTAGATTCTTTTAATTCAATTTTCTTTAAACATGAAAATCACATGGAAAAAATATCAACTAACATTATTAAAAAAGCCTAAACACAAATTGAATGTCTGATATGAAATATAATCTCATAACAGATATGAACCACAATAATGTTACATTATTTCCTTCATCCGAATATTTTTTGTGTCTGTGAAAATTGAGTGCTTCTTAATAAGATTGAACCATACGTTATCATTTCAATGGCCTATTAGAATCATAAAATTATTTGGTACGAGAAATGGGGTGGAAATATTGTACATCTGAACCGTTTTCTCTAAAATTTACACACAATTGAACTGAAAAATAGTAAAAAGTCGATGTAAAGAGAAGAACCGAAAAAAATTCATACATCCGACATAGAGAGGAAGTCTCATAAAAAACCAATCAATTTTAGCTAAAGAATCCTGAACTCGAAATATAACCATTTATGGAATTCCCAATCGTAAAAGGGATGCCAAAGCTCCATATCATATCGAATACTAGGCCCAATCATTCGCAATGAAATGTCTAATAATCTTTAACATTCACACAACCATTAAACTAGGTCAAATGGCTCGAGTCACTCAGCTTCATTGAACAGTTTTCACTTGCCGCATTCTGGTCACTCCAAAGTAACCGTCCTCTTGTATTGATTTTCACAGTAATGCCTTTTATTCCACCATCATAATTTGCTTTTTCAGTAACAACCAGTATATCCACATGTAAACGAGCATACATACCAATGCCATCATATATGAAATGTGATATTCCTTTTCATCTTTATTATATTCCTAATGCTTTTCTTTATTTTCCATGTTTAACAATCTTCACCCCATTGTCGCCGTCATCGGCTATTGTTCCATACCCGAAAAAAGCATACTCACACATTTTCGAATCAAATTATTATTCGTTGACGGTTTTACGGTAGAAATAAAATTCATTCTTTTGGATCATAATAAAAGTACATGGAGACGAAACAAAGAAATAATCTACCAACAACAACGTAATTTAGAAAGAATTTTCTTTGCTTTTAATGTTGCTGTGAAACGAGTACCATAATGTTATTCTTTGACAATATAACACTTCCATCTTTATTCAGTAGAAGCGATCACCCTTTTACTCTTTTTGTTATTTACAATAATCCATATAGGAAAAACGAAGTGAATACATAATTCATATTCACTGATCCATAATCAGATTCAATGTTAAAATGAATTTTTTTTTTATCATTATGATTGTGTTTATCATGTAAATAGAATATTGTAACACTGTTCACTTTATTACTTCTATGTGATATGTTGTAATACTTGTACATTTCATACTAGTCAATTTATAGCAGAGTACTTGGACTCAGTACATCCATACTTAGAGTGAACATAGAATCGCACAAAGATAATTAGTTTTTATTCTGTGAAACGAGACAAGTTGAATTTCAATTAAAATACAAATCTGTTTTCCAACGGTTTTATAATCCAATGGTACTCATTATCCCCAATGGAATTGTAAAACAGAAAACTGTTAATAGAAACCACCAAATACCATAACTGTTACCCATAGATGATATGATTTACTATAATCTTGGAAAATATAGGAAAACAAAGCAAAAAGAATAATTTAAAATTAAAATTATGGAAAAACAGAGAAAATCTTCTTTAAAAATTAATTTTCATCGTAGGAAACACAAAAAAAATCAACAAGGACGAGAAAAACAAATGAAATTTAATGAAAAATAGAAGATAACATAAGCATTAGAGTCAACATTTTCCATCATTCATTTTATCTAATAAATGATAAAAGTATTTTTTTCTTATTCCTTTGGTTATTCAGCCCATGAGACATTTTTTTTGATATCATCACAATGTTACGTATGTGTCCCTCAAAAAAACAAAAAAAAACAAATTTTAATACAATTTCTAGACTCTTTGAGGGATTGTCAACAAATGGGCATATAAAGTGAAAACTCGAAACGGTAAACGTAAAAGATGTTTGTCTCCAATTTCAAGTTTAACATGTTTCACAAATACTTTATTATTTTAGCTGTTTGGATTCAACAAGTGGTTATTCACACAGAATGCAAAGAATGAAGCATAAGATGATCTAACGTCTTTCCTTCTACGTTTCTTCACAACATTCTATACATTGTCCTTTTGCGGTATTATGTTTCATTCATATTATTCAATTTCTTTATGGCTTTTCTCAATGCTCCTTATTATCACCGTATGAGAATCGAATCATGGGTTTCGTTCACATGAAACACCATCACCAGGTTTACGGTCAACCCAGGAGTATGGGAATAAATTACTGTAAGGCGGTCGATTGAACCACTAAAGAGGTCATTATTTATTATTTTCTTCATACACCCGATCCGGGGACTCTGATACTCGCCAAACTCAAACTCCCTCGATTGAAATCTTATAGACAGATACGAAATTTCTCATAATCAAACATCAATTCAATAATAAACTTCGTAACATCCCAAAGCAAAAAAAATAAATGGAGCCATCCGTATTTCGATTCAATCAAACATTTTTTGGTTCTTCGAACCAATGAACCTTAAGGTTCCACATCATCTAATGGCATAGCAGCATAACTTTTACGTAGCAACATATCTTCGGTATACAATTTTTCCAGTTCTCTTTTTTATTTTCTGATTTGCTTAGAGTCTTTTAGAAAATCATAGACTAAATAGGAAACCCCATCGTATTGGACGAGTAATGCAATATTAATGTACTTCTAGTTCTTTTATTTTTCTTAGACGATTGGACGATATTTCATCACAGATTATAAGCAAACATTATCACGGGGGTGGGGGGGTGTGTGTCTAAAAGGCTTTTCATTCCGCTATACCATCTAATCATATGAAGGACCTTTCGTTACGTACGTACGTTCAAACGAGATATTTATTATGTTTTATTTTTATTCACCAAAATACATAATATAAAAAAGAAAACTTGGGAATTTTCTTATAAGAAAAAAAAAAGAAGCGCCAAATACCGTCAAAATTCTTCATAGAAAATATTTAAAATAGCATATCCGAATTGAACCAAAAGAAAATAACAAAAAGAAAAAAAAATCTCGTTTTTATTTCGTTAAGGATGAGTGTACTGAGTGAAAAGCCATAAGTGAATAGTAACCGGGAGGCTTCTCATTCTGTAATCAAATAACCGTGAAAGCACCAAGTAAAAAAAAGGGTTGTTAGAGGACGCGAGATTTAGAGGATCAGGATTTAATCGAAATCTTTTTTACGCTTCACGAATACATTAAATGTTGAATATGATTCTCTTAGTACCTCAACCTTATGCATACATTCATACAATACAAGAAATGAAAAAAAAACATGAACGAACCATATAAATTCCTTATAAGGTACACAATAAATGGAAATTCATGTTTTCGTAATATTTAACATTCCTCTTAGGCTCTCTCTGCTTACATCGTCTTCAATGAAACCCAGAGACAAAAAAAAGATAAAACTCTCAGTGTTAGTTAGATCATAGAGACTATTATCTTGTCACATTCGGTAATCGAAACGAAAACTGTATTCAACTGGTCCATAGTCAAGTCAGCCAGAAAAACACATTCATATGAAGGTAAAAAAGCGCGTTAACAAGATTATAAAATACATTCAACCAGAAAGAAAACTGTGCTTCAAAATGGAATTAAGGGTCTTCTCTGTATACTAAAGCTTACATGGAAGATATTCATTCCCCCTGTTTATAACGTAACAAAAAAATGAAAACGACATTCAATTTTCTATTTGATTCAAAAAAAATTGTACGATGCCGAAATAAAATCTGGATACAAGAAAAAAGCCAAATAAAATGGTATTACCTGACAAGAGACCCTTTCCTATACCCCATCATGTTTCAATTCACATGTTCTAACTGATTGTTATAAATTAACTAAATAACAAAAAGGTACAAATGAACTGACACCCTCAATCACATTTTCGTTTTTACATGGAGTCAATTGAAAAATTCTCATTTCAAACAAATAAATCAGAGAACCATATACTCAAACTTTTGATTTTTGTGGTCCAAAATCCGTTTTGACAAACGTATTGACATCTAAGATAAACAGTTTCTGTTAATTGAAAACAGAACATTCAAAACAAATCAAGATTAGAACTCTTATCAATCTCGATGATGAATAGCAATTGAAAGTACAATACGCAATCATATCCCATCTCATCTTGTAAGGTCAGCGAAAATTCAATACTAAGTGTGACAATCAAAAGTTCACCAAAAGTAAAAAGTGTGTCGGAAATACGCTCGTTTTCATGTGAAAATTGAAAGTTCTTTGTGGTTTTTATACACTTATGCGTCATCACTTAACATGATAATGTTACAATTTTTCCAATTGAATACAAATTAACATGAATTCCCTACTCAAATTCAACGAGTATTACGATTACCAACGAAAATTTAGAAAAGATTTTGATTGGAAAGGAAAGAAAACAAGAAAGATTGATGCTGAGGAAGCAACAGTACCCACCTCAATTCAACAAGAGATACGGGTGTACCACTTCAGTACAAATAATCAATCATTTGAATGATTGCAAATGACAAATAAAATACATAAAGTGCCATTAAAGAATCTTCAAACTTTCTATTTCGTATATTCCATTGTCAATTTTTATTGTGGCATTTCTTCTGACTTTATTTAGCGCCACCACCATTCTTACGTCCTTAATCATTTTGGGGGAAAGAGATATTTGACGTTGAAGGTTTGACTCATTAAATTATCTGGGATTCATAAATTTATTTATTCTTTATTTGTAAATGGTATTCATACATCGACCATAAAAACATAACCAACCACTCATATATCTTTAAGTAAAACATTAGGTGGCATATCGAGGAAAATGTTTGTTAAACTTAAAGATATTTCTTATTCAATATTTATAAGATGCGAAAACCTTTTATAGCAAACGGAATAAAGTCAAAAAAAAAACACAAAATTATATTGAAAGAGCAAGAGGGAAGGAAAGAAATTTATTGTATCTGAATATGACTGGAAAATAAGAATGAAAAAAAACTGCAGCCTACAAATGTTATCGTTAAGTCAAGAAAAAAAAATTGAAGAAATATCCAAGGAAAATGAAGAATGACAAAAAGATTGAACATAAATATCATTAAATTTTCTCGAATCGTCTGGGTAATACAGAGAAGAAAAAACATTATTATGATAATACACCATTAAAAAGTGCCACAAGCAAATATGTTGATGAAAAATTCAATTGAAAAATTCATTTTCTTTCCATACGAAGAGAAAGCAATAGATTTGTAATGTCCTCCTTCTTATTACAATATTCCCAGGAATATTGAAACATAATTCACATAAGGTAGAATTTTTTCTTATAACGACACACATACACAATAAGAAATACATTATCGAATGCAAAAACATTGAGAATCAAATTCTCAGTCCTTTCGAAAGAAAAAACAAAATTATTTTTCTTCTAAGAATATCTGTTTTCTTGTACTAGGAAAAGCAACAGGATAATATTTATTTAGAAATATTCAATTCTGTTTCTTATAGCAAACAGTAACATAACACGCACATCTGACTGCCAATATGCAATAACACAGAACGTGTTTTTATTACGTTCCGATTAATATAAACATTTGAGCATGGTTG
Source organism: Coboldia fuscipes (assembly GCA_001014335.1). Classification (NCBI taxonomy): domain Eukaryota; kingdom Metazoa; phylum Arthropoda; class Insecta; order Diptera; family Scatopsidae; genus Coboldia; species Coboldia fuscipes. The sequence goes on from JXOR01001418.1 coordinate 25,286, forward strand.
GTTGAAAATAAATCATCTTGAAATAATTTTTAAATTGTTTTCTTTTTCTCTTTATAATTAAATATTCCATGTAATTTTTGTTTCTTTTGCAGTTCTGTTAATATTCAATCCCGATAAGAACAAAAAAAGAAATAAAATAATAAGAAAAACAAATTGAAAACAATAGATGAATATTCAAAATACACAAAAGGAGAACACGAATGAATGGACCAAAAAGTTTATCTCTGTTGGGGTGGTTGCTAAGGAATTAGCCAGCCAACACCCATTATAGCATTGGAAACAACCTTCGTGAATAACAAATTACCAGGCTAAGGTGATATTTTCAATGAATTAACCAGGAACAATTAATACCGCAAAAACCTTTCATCATTTATTTGCCAAAAGAAATGGGAATTAAAATTTTTTTGAACCACCCCCAACTCTGACATAAGAAAGCGATAAAATGTTGTATCTACAATCTAAAAAGAAAACGAAATGATGGATGGACTACAAAATAATTAAGTACAAAAGGAACGTGTTAGATTGGATTCGAAAACAGAAAATTTTCCGTTTTAAAATACTTGACCCTCATCACCCTTAACTTTCATTTCTTTTAACTCCTGCAAATGTGACTATCTTTTGATTAGTCATTGAATGATGCAATAAAATTAACCTCCACTCGTCCCGTGTTTCGACCACAATACTTAATAACCTACACCGAATGGAGTAAAAGTCATTGTAATTTTCCAACAGACAAAATAATTGTAAAGTTGAAGAATACAATCAACGATAAATTTCATTTTACAGCAATATACCAAAGAATTGAAAGAGAAGAAAATAAATTAGAGATTTCAAGAAAATGTCAACAACAACGTTGATATCACAACACTCCCAAGTAATTGGTCAACAAAAGTACAGTAGACCAATGCTTTAAGCTACTAGCCATTACTAGAAAAAAGCTAAACATAAGTCAAAATTTATTCAGCGGAAAATGTGGTCGGCTCAAAACTTTTTTATTTCCATCGAAATGAAAGGATCATCATAAAAAAGCAAGGAAATCATCGTTCCACTAGTAACTGCATTCTATGATTCTCAAATAAAATTACAACCCCAGAGGGTACAGTTTATTATGTAAAAATGGTTATGCAAACAGAACAGCGAATTTATATTTTACTTTTCAAGCTTCAAACTTCTTTTTTTTTTATTTTCATTCACTTTCATTTTTTCTCTTGTAAAAAGAAAAATATCCGGTGGTCTATCCACATTGAGTGAGAGAAAGAACAAAAAAGTTAAATTAATGGATGGTAGATCCACCACCTCGTTGGCACCCATAAAGAGTAAACATACAAGATGAAAATATTTTAAACCGTAAGATTGGTTTCACCGAATAACAAAGAGAAGGGCAACCCAATCTAATGACGAATATCTTCAGGATTAACTGTAAACCAGCCAGTGCTAATCACACCATCATTGGTATTCAAGTTTTAAATTTATAGATTCATGGGTTTCACTAAAGTTTTCAAAACGATTTACAACAATATGCAACTGAATCCCAATTATAAACAAAGTGGAGATTATTTTACAGAAAGACACACGACAAGAAACCATATTTTCATGACACAATTTTCACATTCTTAGAAAAACCAGGTGCACCAAATTTCATTGAATACAAATTTTAAAATTTTCCTTAGGTAAAAATGAGTGGTTCGCACACGAAATAAAAAACCATTTAATAAAAGCACACACACAGTGAACAAACCATATTCCACACAAAATTTTAGAATATTTTAGAATCAAATGGCCAGGAAAATTTATGTATTTGAACTCGACATTATGAAAACGAGAAAAAACCGTTCACGGATCTCTCCCACATAAAGACAACAAACCAACAAGCCTTGAATAGTACACCTGGATAGGTATGAGAAAAGGAAACGAATGACTGTGTCTTAAGACAATATATTTTCATTTAGAGCTCATGAATAATTTATGGACAAAAACTAGAAGAGAATGAGAGACAGCATCGGTGAAAATATTTTGTTGTTTTTCTTTTGGTTCATTTCGTATATTTTTACAGGTAAAAATTGTTTTAGTATTCGCGGTTTTTTAATATTATTATTATACCAATAACGGTTCTCTGTTTTTAGTTAAACAAATAAAATTGAGACAACCGACTTATGTGCAAATTCATCTCAGCTGAATATTATCCGGCTATTTTATGCCGCCATCATACAATCATTCGATCAAAAAAAAAAAACCCAAACTGGATAAATCCTCACAGTATAAACGAAAAGGAAAATTAAATACTCAATTAATTTACATTTCACAGTAGCAAATCCGGTATATAAAAGGCCAATGAGGAAAAATAAAATAGAAAAGAAAATACGAATATAATAACAGAACTGACGGTTTAACCTTCATTGTCTCCCATGCTCAATTCTCTTAAAGACACAACTCAGTAATTCGCAATCGATTAGAAGGGAGAAATTCCTATTAAATATACCCCCAAATGAAATTTAATTGCTCATAAACCTTTGCATATTCCAAACGAATTTACTAGTGTCTTTGGTCAGTGATCAATAAAATAATTTTCTTCGACCCCAAATAAATTTAATCACCCATTAGATTATATCATCAATAGGAAAGCAGATTGAATTGTTAGAAGATTTTGTGCTTTGAATAAATAATCTTTTATCAAACAATAAAATCACATACAACTATGCAATTGTTTTTGCCAACGAGACATAAACACAAGTCGCAACTTATTTGTAATCAATCAGTCTTTATGGAATGTCAATTGAGTAAGAAAGATAGACAACAGTGTAACTACGTAAAATAAAATTTGATTGAATTTGGTTACTCACTGTTTTCTGACGACTGCTACCATAACTGTAAATTGGCTGCCCTTTGTTCCCTTTATGGTCCTGTGAATGATATAAAAAACAACAAAATAGATTAGTAATGAAGGAATTTACACCAAATTAAGTTCAATATTAATCAATTAAAGACCAATATGGACTTCTCTCTTTAAGCTCAATGATGTTCAGAGGAAAAATAAAAAAATAAACGTCATCAAGTGGCTCTTTGGCAAGTCATTTTGAATAATTATTCATGAGTGAAAGACATCGCCAATAGACTTCATATAACTAAAGATTCGAATATACACAGAAAACACCCTGCCTAATTGACAAGGACAAATAAATTAAAACGGCATATTTCTTAAGGCCTAACATCTCATTCCATTATCCATTCAAAATCAATAGGCAATACCACAGTCGATTAAATTCTACACGTTATGGTACTTCGCGTTATCCAACAATTTTATATTCGAGGATACAAATGAACAGCAAAAAACAACATTCTCAATATAAAAATAGAATAATTTTCTAAATCGATACTTGAATGAGGAACCAAAATTACTCATTAGGAATTCCTAATTTTGTGCGTGTTTTTATTTTTTCTTTTGCTGTTTTAAGCAATTTCTGATCGGATAAAAACAATAGACAAAATTACTCTCCACTAGAGAACGAACAATCTCAAATCCTTTTGATTAGTTGAATAGAAAATTTCTATTTAAAAAACGAAAAAAAAAAGATGAACCAACAAACACAATTTTATTATAAAAACGGGAAATACCTCAACTACATCCTATAAGCTATTTTTGGTATATTTATGCCTGTCTCTGTTCAAGGATGCGAGTTAAAGCCCAGTTAGTTGGATTTTAAATATATGCGCTTTCATCACATTTGCACTGTTTCAACAGATAATGGACTGTCGTATTTAAATTATCGATTTTCACAAAATGTTAAAGAAACAAAAAAGAGGAAAATCTCTTTAGAGATGAAGGTACTTTTTTATAATTCTCGTTATATTGGACACTGGAAATATGAATCATACACATTAAAAGTGTATGAAAACTCAATTAAAAATTAATCAATTAAAGTCACTCAATTTGTAGGTCAAATTTGTGGGATAATATTCCCACAACTCTTTTTATCATACAGTTAGTTAGTTCCAACCAAATTGATATTGATAGACAGGGTCATGAGTAGTTGAGTAGTACTATTTGATTTTTCTCTCGGATATTTTGTAATTAAAAACTCCAACGAAAATTCAATATAAATATCGTACATTTTTATCGATCCGTAGAGTCAATTAGTTTCTTTAAGTTTCAAAACAAATAGCGCAAAAAAATCCACTAATAAACACGATGTATCGCAATGAACAAATGACACACATCTTTATCTTTTGGATAGCAAAGAAGTGAGTGAAAAAAAAACCCAAATGAAATCAAAAGATAACAAATACTAACCACAGGAGACTGTCCGGATATTAAATGAATTTTGCACTTTACCAGCTGTTGCACAACACATCCCTTTCATGTCACAAATGCTATGATACTGACAGTAATTTGATTAAATTCATTTGATTTTTAGTTTATAGTGAAATAATGCAATAGAGCAAAGGAAAAAGAACCATCGCAGAAACGATAAGATTTTCCAATGGCATATGATCTATATAACAGCAGGTGATTTATTCAATAAAAACGACGACATACATGAGCACACTACAGGAAAATTGAAAAGAATATTTTCATCAATTACCAATAACATCAAGTTTACAACATCAACGTTGTTCTATAAACTGGATTAAATCAAGGATACAATTTTATTATTTGTATTTTTTATCGTTCAGCTTATACGGCACAGTTTCTCAGCCCAACTACCACCTTTCCATAGAAACAATATGAAGTGGATTTCATCAACTGATGATGTTCAACCGATTTTCTCTTGTAGAGTTTTTCACTCATAGGGATTTAATATTAATGCAATGAAAGTGTTTACACTTTATATGTATGTCCTTTTGTTGTCAATTTAATTTATTAGAATGCACATGTATTTTTATATCCATTCAATGTTATACATCTAAAAGGTACTGAAACTGAGTCCAATATACAACATTGGATGGAATGATTCACACAGCGGGGAAACTTATACGATAGATAAAAGAACAAAAGGAAAAATTTATCGTTTTTTAGACTTTGTGCTCATCAAATGAAGACTCTAGTTTTTATACTATACGATGGATATAAGTTACCATGGAATTAATTCACTGTTGATATTTGAAAAGGTAATTCTGATCTGATGCATTTCAACATATTGTATTACGCAATTCGACAAGATAATATAATAGTTCTATTCAAATGACGATCATTTGACTTGGAATACTAACACCTAGGCTAATCTTTCATTAAATACCTGACGTAATTAGAACAACGATTCCGATACCGATACCACAGAAATTTAAATATTTTTTTTGTTTGTTTTACCTGGCAAACACTTCTGGATCAATCATTTTCGTATAACGTCCATCAACAATAATCATGTGATGTCCACCAAAAGAACTATTTTGGAAAGCCTCAATTGCTGCTGACATTGATGTTTTAAGTGATACATCATATTGTAACCGATTACTTGATTGTATATATGCTTCAGCCACATTGTCTTGTCGTGGAAAGACCAACAATACCTAAAAGAAAATTTATGAAAATATAAAATCAATTTCAATTTATAATCAAAATGGTATCAGAATTCTAAATGCTTACCTTGATTGCAGGATTCGGTGGTAATAAGTTTGGATATTTGTAGTCTAACGTAGATTTCTAAAAAAACAGGATAAAGCAAATACAAGAAAATACTTTCAATTAATTGATGTCACTTAAAGGATTCACTTAAATTCTAGTTTGTCTGTTTTTTTTATCCCCATAAGTACATTCAAATGAGCTTAAATGGATTGTGAAATAGATTTGACAAAAAAGAAACGAAGATTTAGAAAGTTACATATAAAAATTATCTTAAAATATTATTGTGAGGGATGATGATATGGCCAAAATAAAATAAAAGACTTAAAAATTCAATCTACCGATCGTCTTGGGGATTTGGTTTGTTTTTCGTCTGTGACAAATTTTATATTTGTTCTTTCACGTTCTCTTGATCGTTCTGGTTTTATACGTCCAGCTTTTTTTTCAGATCTATTTTCGAGACTGAAGCAATTCAATGATTTTGAAAGTGATAACGTAACACAAAGTGATATGGAAAATGGAAAAAGTAAATAGATGTTTCATGTTATTTATAATATAGAGAAAACATAAGAGACATAATGTGAAAGGGAATTCACCAGAGGTAGAATGATAGTCATAGGTATCAATCGTTTCATCATCAACATTTGGAAGTTTAGCATCCGCTGGTATCATATTATGCGTTAACAGTCGTCGACGTTCTCTAGGCCCTAATGCCCGTGACAAAGCGTCATCTAACTGATCCATAATTCACTGGTGCACACAATACCCAACTAATTCTAATCTTCAGCACCCAAAATCTTCGGAAAATTAATTCCCACAAACACACTATTTTCTCTATGGTTTACTTCTGACGTATGTATTCTATTTTTTTGTTTATTTATTTCTTTTCCTAATTATCACACAATTATTATTTCAATTACATATAAAAAAAAGAATAGAAGTTGAGATAGAGAGACTTGACAAAATTATGAAAATTAATTAATGTAGTTCCGTTTAAAAACTAGGTGAATTCGTTCATTTGAATAAATGAAATTTTGTCAAATTTTTTATAAAACAAAACATAATTACATGATAATGAAAATTCATTATGATCTTATTTGTGATTAAATCAATCCTTTCTGTTTGTCAATTGCCAAAATCAATTTTCATTTAATTGGCATTCTCTGATCGTTATAATCAATTAACAAAACACAAAGTGTATATTAATTACAGACATACACGACGTATATAATGAGTATCACCTTTCTTAAAAAATCAATACTGCCATCGTATAAATTTAAATCATCAATATCATCACCATCGTCATCATCGCTCAAATCAAAACTAATGGTACGTTGAAATCGTCTCGGAGTATACGATACCGGTGATTCGTTTGACTGATAATGTAATTCTCTTTGGCTCACTTTTTAATTATGAAGACGAAATGAAAGGTAAAAAATAAAATGAAAATAAAAAAAAGTAAATAAATTAAAGGTGACAAATCAAATATCAACGTTGTAATGTTGAGAAGTAATTTAAGTTTCCATTTACCATTTCGTATAATCGATTCAATTGGTTTCATCGTTACACTCTTCTCATCATTCAATTTAATATGATCAATATCATACTTTTGATTATGATGATAATTGTTTGGTAACGGTCCAACAATATCATTTGATTCATCACCATCATCCGATAATTTGATTTTATTCGATTTTTCAATAACAACATGACCCCCATCAACAGTCATCGGTCCCATTAACCGATTATGGTCATAATGTTTTAATATTTTTTCATTATTTACGTAAAACATATTTGGATTAACACTTAAATCAATCGTTTTATCATTATCATTTACTAAGATCACATTATCATTAATTGCTTCATTATCAGTATTCAGACGTGCATAATATAAATTATTTTGATTACGTTTTGTCTCTATACCATTTTTATCATAATCCATATTTTGATTATAAACAGTAAATGTCGTCACATCATTCGTCATACCCAAGACATTTGGATTTATTTCATTACTTAAATTCTTATAAGGCCGAATACGATTACCATTATCACATACATGTTGATTATTATCCATCATTGTTACGTATTTTCCACCATGTGTCTGATTCAATACATCTGAAATCGGTACTTTTTTACCAATCCGATGGATCTCTGGTAATGTTTCTTGAGACAATGATTCGCTTAATTTACGTGTTTTTAAACGATATGATCTTAAAAATTTATCCGATTCGGTTGAACGGCGTCTTAACACTTTAATACCATACGATATTGATTCACTTGAACTAAATTGATTCTTTTCAGAACCTAAACCAGATGATGATGAATGGGCACTATTACAACGAAATAAACGTATAATACGCTCCATCCAACCTGGTTCACGATATGAACGGCCACATTTTTTGCACACAATTTTTTCATCCATTTTTTTATTCAATTCTAATGGCATTTTGCTTACATAACATTTACCACTGATGATTTTATTGATATGGTACTTTTATTTGTAAATATTCACCACTGATAAAAAATTACAATAACAAACGACCAAAATTCTAATCAATGAAGAGTTCTCACTTCTATATTCCATACAAAAACGTTCTATTTTACTTATTGACGAGTATCTACATATGTGTATCAATTTAATCAACCAACTGCCATCATATAAATTGTAATCAAACTCTTCAATTAGACTAATAATTACAATACGTTCGAAAGTAGTTCTTTACGTAAACTCGCACAGAATATCAAACATATTTCATAAAACCACTGAAAGTTTCAAATTCACTAACGCGCTTACCGCACAACTTAACCTCTTCACTTTTCTACATCATATGAATGCGTACTTAATCTCTAGACGAAATAAAAATAAAATTCAATTTCATATCGTTTATATTTTGCAGGTGATTCTAATAAAACCGTCAATGAATTACCAAATAGCAATTTAATTTAAAGACGAATCACTCACAATTCATGTTGAACTTTAATGTTTAACATTTATTTTCTAAAATCTTTCGTTTTATTGATTTTCTGTCACTTGTCGATGTCACACTGTTAATGCAAATTTTATATTACTCCATTCCCAATGGATTAAAGAAAAAAGTATTCACACAAATCATTTGATTCAATATCCGGTAATAAGATGCATCACACTTCCGTACAGCTAATTCATATTCACGATTTTCCACATAAGGAACTTTCACTTTCATAATGATTCATCAATTCGGTTAGGGGGAAGTTATCAACAACAAAATAAAAAATACGTAACATTGGTAACAATACTACCGTTGATTGCTTTCAGATTTTAATGAAAGATTGTCTCCGTTTTTATCAAATTTTCTTATGGTTTTTTATGTAAAGATGTAGGAAATGAGAACAAGATAACTGAAAGTTCTGGTTCCATGTTGTTTTTTCTTTGTTCTATATTTTTTAACCAGATCACCAATGACTACCAATTCGAATAACCGAAATAAATAAATTCGAGTAAAATTTGCACAACCCCACTGTTTGATTCCTATCAAATGCTGATTTTAATATGGAACTTTTCCATTTTTTTCTTTATCTCTTTTATGGAATTTAAATTAACAAAATATTCTTTTCACTCAATTAGACTTTGATTTTTTCTACATGACTAACTTAAACTTCTTATTTTTTTGTTTTCTTTATTCACTTATATTTTTCGTTGCTTAGGGCTTTTATCATGGGCCGTATCATTCGTGTATCTTCTGATATTGATATTAATATCGACCTAATTTTATCTCACCCGTTCTCCCACCTCACATTATGGAAATTGAGAAACACAAGAAACCGATTCAGTGAGCACACAACCACAAATTTATTTAATCTAGCAATCCTGTTAGTTATAATTCACCATCAATTTTATCCGAATTATTCACAAGATAAATTTTTTTTTCCAAGCCAGTTGATTGATTTCTGTATTATCTTCACTTAAATATCATGGATCAATAATAATGACTTTGTTTTTAGTCAAAAAAAGAAACAAATTTCTATATTAAAACTTGCAAACTTTCAATGTTACTAATAATGATGCCGTATCACGAAACACTAAAGAATCAATATGATTAACATATAAAGGAAAATTTATTTTCACACAATTTATTCACTTGTAGTTCTATAGTCCAACATATAACAGAATTAGTTCACCCACCCCCCAAAAAAACATAGTACACCTTCGCAATAAGACAACACGGCATAGACTAATTTAATTATAATCAACAAAAAAATATATTTACAACAATTATCAGTAACAATGAACCTGGTCAGTATAACAAGTAGTCGTGTCTGTTTCCAAATAATTCAATTAGGTTCGATTATATCGGAAATTCAATTGTTTAAAGTTACGATAAGGCGAAATAAAAAACCTCATTCTCCATACAATAGATGAAATAGTCAAGTAAATGGAATTCTTTAAAAAAAAAAAACAAAAATCATTTAAGGTGATCCATTTCAAATGAAATAGAATAAACCAAATTGTAGAATTCATAAAATCAAAACTTGGTGGGGTTTTTAAACTAATCGGCTTTATTCATTAGACTTATCTAACGATTAATCGTATTTTCTTTTGGCGTTGAAGTGGTAAAATTTATGTTTTTTGTTCGGTCTTAAAGTGTAATGAGAAAGAGAGAAAGAGTGAGATAGAAAAATCATTTGAGGTTATCATTTTCAATCGACAATTCAATGTTATGTATGCATTTTATCTCTACTGAGGTAATGAATGTAAAGTAAAACCATAAATCATTAAAAAACAAATTTTACTTCGTTATTTTTATTTGTACCATAGCATTGATCAGTCGCACTAAATTACTGTAATTGATAAGTACACGTGACTTGATTAGTTTTTCGCAATATTTTATCAAGTGGCAATGAAAATAACCTTAAATTTAATTGCATTTAGGTTCTTCATCCATTTCTAACTAAACGACAATGGTTAAGTTCATTTATAATCAAATTCAATGAAAATTTCGTATTAATTGTTTGATATTATAATTTCCATTTTCTTAGAAGTTATTTTTATTTGTCAACGGAATTTCAAAATTTACAGACTTGCCGGCGTAATTCTACCGTTATAGTTTTTTATTGCATAACCTTAAAATATTTTTATTGTTACCAATAAAATTCACAAATTACGAGGAATTATTGTAAATCAATCTATTTTCCTATCAACGCTACTCTTCCACAAATAAAAAATAGTGCACATGTTTGGTAAATAAATCACAGTTTAAAAATCTCTATCAATATTAAATGCAGTCAACAGTCGATAGAGATTTATTTAATGACTCTATACGGAACCGTAAACATTGACAGATATGCATATGTACTCTAGTTGATGTATTCGTTATTTTAAAACTTATTGATTCACCACCAATTTAATGGATTCTCTTGGTAATATTTAGAGTGAAAACTTTTGTAACAAGTTAATAACGCCAACACATAGATTATTAAATTCAAGGTTCAAATGCAAAATTGAAGTTCATTTAATCAATCTTAACATTATTAAAAGGAAAAACGTTGTCATAAAATTTCGAAAAAAAAAATATGAAGCTACCAATCAAATACACCTTCAATTACACTCAATGCATTAATAAATTGATAATAATTGATTGATAATTGAAATATTTTCTATTAATAAAAATTGTGACATCTTCTATGAATCAAGATACTTGCTATACATCATCATTTCCTCAATTATATTTGATTTATATTAGACATTTTCTTCGTAAATCGTCGTAAGTCGTAACTACTTAAGTTGTTAAGAAAACAACACTTGATACCTAATCAAATTCAGACATTCTACTACCGTAATATTTACTTCCATTACGCATAGACTGATAATAAATAAAAGTTCTCATCTCCAATCACCCGTGTATCATGAATAAGTCAGTACAGCAACTCATCACTTGTTAGATTTTATCAAGTGGTTAATTGTTTTCAAATCAATTCATTTCCAAATAATATACAGTAATGAAAATATTCAAACTATCAGTGATAATTGCAACGTTAAGAAATTTGTATTAAATTTATGTATAGAATTGAGATCCATTAGTCATTTCGTATGCTAGTAATAATAAAAAACAAATTGAAAAGAAAATTTCTTATAATGCACATTCTGGATGTAGCCGAGTGATGGGTCAAATGGATCATATAGCTTAGGGTCAATCTGAATGACCTTGACGTCACAGTATTAAACATAGTCGCTTATATGTTTATATTTATTTCTATTTTACGATAGAAAACATTCTAACGAAAGTACGAAATAACAAAAATATGAAATCGATAGTCCAGACAATTGGTATTATTTTTCGCAACAAAAGGCACATAACCAATATAACAAAACATCATTCAACTGATGAATTTTAATATTCAATCAAATTGAATAATATTCAGTATATAACTCTTTGTCATTTGATCAGATTAAGTCGTAAAATCATTTATTTTCCTTTTCAATTCTGACTTTATATTGATTGGTCATAAATACATGTCTGACCTCAGGATATGAATAGCATTTACCTACATATTTCACATGGTATTCGTATTTTATATGTCTATAAGGTTCGTCATCACCCAGTGATGCTTTAAAAATGTAAATCAAATTTTTAGCTGCCAATAAATCATCTTTTAATAAGTCTATGATACAATTTAATGAGCTAATATTAAAATTTGTTACATACTTAAAAACTGAACTGGTATTTAACATTTAATTGAAAATCAATATACAATGAACAGAATCATGAAAAGTTCAAAAAGATAATCCTCTTCTTACTATTAATCACACATTTTCTATTGGTAAAGACATAATAAGCTTGGTAATAAAGCCATATCCGTTAAAAATTATGATTCTCTCTGTCATAAATTAGATAATATAAGTATTCATTCGTCAAGTATTAAAAAGAAACACATAAAATATAAAGAACGGAAAGTAGGATTGAAAGAAAAGAAGTTAATATGATGATAATGTACAGTTAATGCGAAAAGTTTATTTTCGATAACACTCTCATGGGATTATAATGGATGATTCGATTACCACGAAAAGCTCATTCAAGTAAAGGATATTATATATGATACACTTGGAAAAGGTTCAATTGCCAAATTCATATTCAATTTGGCACTTGAAAGATTGATAACATCTCATGGTTACCTGTTCAATTTACTGATCTTTTCTGTGGAAATTCAACCCTCTTCACCAAATAAATAGATAAAAAACCATATGAATTCATGTTTAGCTTTTATCGAAGTAACAAACAAAAAATTTAATTCTTTTTAGTATTCATCGTATAATAATAACGAAAATATGAAAATATTTGAGCTTGAAATAATGGGGAAGTTTTAATACGAAATTTCAAGTATCTAACAATTTAGATGAATATGAACATGATTATTTCAATTTATGTTTCACTTGATTTTCAAAGAATTATTAAACTTAATCTTCTGCTTTACATTAAGTCTGACTTTAATACCTTTAAATTCTCATCAATTTTCTTCATTTAATTTAAAATGTTCACATCCTCATGACCACATATTTATTCTCAGTTCAAACATACACAATTTCAGACTTATTTATTTTAGAAAATGAAATGAAAATAAAGAAAATTGTTTAATAGTTTCTAATTTCTATCGTTTGAATCCAAATGTGAAATTGAATATTCTACTCACAGTATTTGTATCCAATGGTTCCTCCTCAGGCGTTAAAGCTAATGATGATTTCCTATGACCCAGTCGACCAGAAGCGCTTGCTGTTGTACCTGAAATCAAAGTAAAACAAAACATAAAATTTTAAAAGAAAATCCCTAATGATAGATTTTCAAATGCATGTTATAAATAAATTTTTATTAACAATAACAAACATACATTAAACATGAGAAACGAAAATAGAATATTTAATCAGTAACGCATTTAATGGAAACGAAATGATTTAATGTCGCTGAATTAAAATAATGAAAAAATTTTTAATAAAAAGCCAAGTAATGATCCACTATTAAACAAATAATGAAAAACGTTTGTATTCCCCATTGATTTTAAGCTTCATTAATTCTCTGACATTCTCAATACTCATTAAATCCAATTCAATAATTACGAAATTAAATAAAAATTTTGTTTGAATATGAAAAACGTGTGATTTTTATGATATCAATACAGTTTAATTAAATTAATTCACAAACTCTGTTTTATAGTGAAAATTTAAGTTGATTTTGTGTATTTTAATTTATTGTTTTTTTGCGTTGAATTTCAAACTAACCAGCTGAGTTTATTTCCTCACAATTAGTTATACTGTTTGTATCAATCTGACTAGTTGATGTTGATGTGCCAGCCATTGTTGGATTTCCCATTTGCGGTATACCAGAATTAACAGTTGCACCTGACTGTGGTTGATCACCAGGTACAATAATCATTTTGTATTCACTATTACACTGTTTTTACTTATACGTTATTCCACTCGAATTGTTATCGTTATAAGTTTCTATATTTCGAGTTTGCTGTTACCCCAAAATATCCAATAATAAGATTAAAATTAAAATTAAATTCCCTACAATTCATTCATTTTTAGAAACGATAAAAGACCGGGTGGTTAAACTGTATCCCATTGAAAATGATAATCTGTACAAACCAATAAATTTTTCATGTATATTACAATAGTAACACACCGTCTGGTTAATCAGTATCAATTAACATTTATCTAATATGTAATCGTAATAGACGAGATATAACACCCTCTTCTGGGATAATGAATGAATTTCATTTGTGTTAAATGTTAATTTTAGTGTACGTAACAATTTTTATTTTTTTTTTATTTAAAATACACATGATTCATGGACACATTCATATTACACATACATAATGTATAAATGTACTTAGAAACAATCCACTCATATTGGACTCGTAATTCACTAGTTTTGTTGTTTTTATTAATTTTAGTAAATGGTATACATAATATTTAAACATAACAGAAATGTTATAATAAAATCTAATTGTTATTAATCGATAATTCATATATTGAGGTGGATTTGTTATTGGTAACCAAATGAAACATTGTTCATCATAACAAAAATTAAATAAATTTATTGATATAATCACGTTCTTGATTTCTCTGTTATGTATGATGAATAATAAGATGTTTTAATCAAATATAAGATTTGGTTTTAATCTTTCTCTTACACTCTCTTTATTTAATTTTAAATTGTTTTAAAATATATGTCACTTCATGTTTTTATATACAACAAAAAAAATGTATATGAGGTGAACGGGTACGTTGGTATGATGTTAACAGAAAACATGTGCGATGACGATAATAAATCACAAACTAAATGAAAACAATGATAACACGTAAATTAATTATAATTATTTTTTTTTTTCTTGCTTTTTATTTATTTGCGTATTTAAAATTGTTATGTATATGAATATTCACCCATTTTATGCTCCATAGATTTTATTAAATGAGATTTCGTTGATTACGTTTATTTCACGAGGTAATAATTTTACTTTTTTATTCCTATTGAATTTCAGTTTATTTTTAAATACGGATGTTTGTACGTTCTTTCTATAACTTTTATTCTGCTTAATTTGGTTTTATATCATTTTAAGATTTAAAATTCTGAAACATGTTTATTGTTTTCTATTAAATTCATAATTGATCTAAAGTGTATTTGAAAAATTCACAAAATAACTTAAAGATTAATCACAGAAAAAGTGTCACTTGATTTTATTGCTGCATACATTAGTAATGTTATGACTATCTATATTTCACTATTCCTTGTGATGACTTATCTTTCACTACAATGTTTTTCTTCTCGTTATGACTTGAATCATATTACAATTCTTTCATAATTACTTATAAAATTATACATTCCTTCATAGAATCATGTACAATATAAAACAATAGAATAAAATTATTTGATATTTTTAACTGTACAATACCATGGAATTTATCATTTCCACTTGATCACTACCTTATAGGAAATTAGTTAAAACGAGTATTTAACTCACACATCTTTATAGAATTTATTTTTTTTTCTTGTATTTTCTCTCATTATTTAAATGATACGTAATCCATTATTTTTCAATTTTAATCCATTCACAGTTTAAGTAAAAATTGCATTTTTGTTTCACGTATTTGCTTATCTCTTACATTTCTCAAACGATTATCTTAAAAAGGAAATAAATTTTGAAGAAATTCTTTCACATTTATTATCTTATATGTAATTCACATCACACAGGTAAAATAAATTTTAGTTTACATTGGACAACGTTTAAGATAAATATCTATTAATCACCCACTAATTTTCAAATGTGGAATTAGAATTAAGTGAACACAATTTGTATGCATCATTGATTATTTGAAATTAAAATATGAATTTGATTAACCGCAGTCTCACACAAATTGAAATCAATTGAACCACATAACAACAGCAATTAATCATAATCAATGTCTATAAGACAACTGATCAATTTAGAACGATAGAGAAAAAGATGAAACACTCCGGATGATATCAAACTGTTTAGTTAATTTTAATACAAAATTTTCTGCTAACCATATGACACACGTTGTTTCGTTCACTTAAAATCTTTTAATTTAAAAATCTTTTCTTTCATTCTACTACATTAAGTAATCGAAACACGAAGTGGATAATGAATAGATCAGACACAAATCATGAACTGTGAATACCAGCTAAATAGAAAATTATAGTTACTACGAAGGTAACAAGCACCAGGTATTTTTCTCTATCTTACTCTCTCTCTCTCTCTCTCTCTTCCTCTCTGTTACTCGAAAATTTTCACCGCATTTAGATGTGCGAAGTCGTGAGTTATTACAATACTACTAACATTTTTATTTTAGATTATCATAGCCTTATAGAGAGGAACCCCGTCATCACAACATCATCTATATGAATTACAACACACACGGAGTATTCGGTTTATAACCTCCACTAAACCACCCGGCCAAAACGAATTAAGTCGATAGGGAAAAACATAATAAGTATACACGAATATAAACAACAAAATTATATTAAAATTAATACATGAAAAACAACAACAAATATAAGTTTTTCCCTTTATTTACCTTGACGTAAAATACGAAGTTCATATGTACCAATGGCATATTTTTTTGGTATTGATAAACCATTATTATTGTATAGTTCGTGTACTATAAATAAAGAAATGCAGAAAAAGAAGAAAAATTTATTATTAAGTATTTGTCAGCGAACCCTTTTCTATTCAGAGCTCTACTTAACCAATACCAATATATTGAATTAATATTTCGTCTTATTATCTAAAGCCATACATGAACAACTATTGCATGCAAGCAACAATAAATGCCATTGAGCTTTTAGTTTATATCTTTTTCTTGCAAAAATTTGTTTGCCTACATAGACATAGGATTCACCTAATTAAAATCGACATGCAGACTAAATTTTGTCTAGTACAGGTGAGTTGTTAGAAGCGATACACTAGAACTATTTCTATGTGAATAAAATATACGATGGCAAACATGCAAACATGCGATTCCTTTAATTCTGCTATTCAATTACAATACCAACAAAATGTAAACGAAAGTTTCTTACTACAAATTGTAACTAATTAAATTCATTTTTGTTTGACCACGAGACACAGCATCTCTATACATTTATGATTTTTTATATGAGATGAGCCATTTTTTTTCCATTGAGCTTAAATAAAAATTCAGTCATGGGTCAGTTGGTTCATAAATCTTTGATTTATGATCTATCTAAGTTGTTGTTTTTCTTTAATTCTGATTACGTATGTGCCGTTTGACTCATTGTACTTGATTAAAATATTATAATCAAAAGATACACGGTTATAATAACCGTATTGTATGTGTTTCGTTAACCTTTTTTTATTATTCTCTCCCCCATTCATAGCGAAATATAAAATATTTGTTATTTTGCATAAATTAAACTCACATGATCTTTAATCGTCTTCACATCTATATTACACATGTACTCGTAAAAAGCAACAGTAGAAAATTTAATAATAAAAAAAAAGCTCAATGTAAATACAGGGATTATCAAACAGTTTCGATTAAAGTTTTATGGAATTTCATTAACTTTTTTTTGTCGACTATAAAATCATTACACCTAAGTGTTATGTGAAATTACTTATATGTAAAACTTTATTTGTTGTCACATGTGATTCTGAATTAATGATTAATAATATAAACAAAAGCAAACAAACTATTTAACAGGTAGCTGTATCATATCAAATATGTACAATGTTTTTCTTTCGTACTGTCTCGCTCTGTATATGATTCGCTTTGAAACCAATGACGTAGTAACGGCGCCGTCAAGAGTCATCAATGATGGTTTATTTGGGTCTTAAAGACATTTGAATGAATCAATAAAATAGAAAAAAATTAGACTTTGATAGTGACACAATAAACCGGAAGGTTTTTTTCTATTCGATTCTCTTAAGAAGAATATTCCATTGGCATCGGCCTAAAGGTTTAACATTTTCTAAGATATTTATTATTTCCCATGATATTGATTAAAAACGTATCATCAAGTTCATGTGACTATGCCAAATAAAAACATCGCAAAATAAAAATTCATTTCTGCGCGTTAACAATTCAGTATTGATTTTTATTTAACCAAAAATATTTGATAGATAGATATCAAGTAGTAGTTAGTTCTCAATATTTCCAGATCAAAGATAGTACCATAGCACCACTTCAATACCTTTGACCGCATATTATTCGTAATACAATTACGTTGTGTCTTGTTAAATGAAATTTAATCACTTAAAAAAAAACCTTTATAAATCAATTTTGATAATTTAATCACAGCTCTAATTTCATAAGATTAAATTCAATTACGTTTTGTAAATGAATAAATCCACACTAAGTAATTTAGTTTTGTTGCGGTTAAAAGTGTTTATAGTTTCATAGTGTCATTCTTATAGTGTAATTGAATTATCGAAAATATCATAATTCACCTGGTGGTGAATTAATGTGACGGTACATAAAACGGTCATGAGAATCATTTTACACAATTCAGAATGTAAATCAATAACCGTCGATTATGCTTAGTACTTAGTTCAAATCGGTCCCCCTTCTTCAGTATTCTTAATAATATTCCAATCTCTCTCCCACGTTTCTCTTCGTTATAAAATATCAGATTCATATGATATGATATTAAATCGGTTTTGCGCCATTTCATTTAATATAATTTCATTGGGAATTATATATACGAAAAATCCGTAACTTATATGAAAATACATTAATAATAATATTCTATGCCATATCATATGCGAACAATTATAATATTATATTTTTTTTCTCTGTTAAATATTCAATGATAAGATAACAATATAAAATTCATATGTTGGATAAAATTATTGGTAACACAATATTACACCAATGTACATAAGTACTAAAAACATTATATTTACAAGATAGAGAATATAGAAAATAAAAACCAACAAGAACAGAATACATTAAATGTCATTCTTATCACTATGAAGTATAAAACTAATATAATGTTCCACTAAAAAATTATACAGAGAGAAGCCGCTAGTATATTCAATTTGTTTCTTTATTTTTTCTATTAAAAATTAGACGATTTTTAACAAATTTATACTTTAAAAGAAAACCCAACAACCATTGACAAACATATCAAATTAATTGTATGACACAGAAAAATGATATTATGAAACTCTTAGCACTGGTGTGTAACCATTTAACATTTAATTTGTAAGCACTTAATAAAAATGCATTAAAAATTCATCAATCCATAATTAAATGAATTACATTTGAATTATGAATTATGTTCATTCTCCCGATACTTATATTTTAGCAATGTTTCAATTTTTAACTAACCAGCGGTTATACTATACAACAAACATATGCAATTAAACATACCAAATATAAATTACCTTTTATGTATTTTATATGAAATTTAAAACGAAAATTTTGCTAACAAAATATTTCAATGGTGCAATATAAGTCATAACATTTCATAAAATAAAAAAAAAATAAAATAACGTCAGACGTTAAAATATCCAAAAATAATCATATTACATTAAAACGGTGTCGCGTTCAGTATAATTTAATCCCAGTCATTTAATTTAAATTCAGAACATAAAATAACTAAAAGTTAAATATTATTAAGAGTCTAATCTTTTATGTTATAATATTTCAAATAAATCAATGTCCAATTTGTTAATGAATTTAGGACAAAAATCACCAGTTGTTGCATACTAAATTCATTCTGATCTGAATGTATCAACAAGTTTTTATTATTTTATTTCTATTAAATTGTAATTAACTCATTTACTTATCGGCATCATTCATGGTTGTACAATGATATAATTGCATCTGTATCATAATTTATCAACATAATTCAATTAAAAATTCAACGTTTTTTCTGTTAGTTTGTTAGATGTAAATGATTTTTGTTTTATATTTCTCGAGATCGTTTATTTAAATTAGGTACATATAACGAGAATAAATAGAAATAAAAAAATACTAAACATCCAATAAACATAAATTGAAGCAAAACTAAGAAAATAGGTATACTGTTCATGTAATCGGATAAAAACATATGAATTTTAAACTGCACTCAACGTTCCAATTCAATTTATATTCGAAAACCAACAATAAATTCTATCGTTGAATATAAAATGAATTTTTTTAAGTCAAATGAACATTCGTTAATAAACAATCCAACGATCGTAAATCGTATAGCAATTGCATACAACATAAGTACCTCTCAATATACACTAATATAAAAGTCAAATTAGCTTAATTTATGCTTTACTGTTCCAAAGTATTTACATTTCATTTTGTGACAGCCAAAAGATTAAGAATCATTCCAATTTTCAAGCACACAACTCGCATATTAAAATTAAAATAGCAAAAATACACACCGTTCGTTTCATTACATCGAATCATTTAAATTTCCATTTCAATTCAATACGCACTCAATGAAAAATTCATGGAAAATCTCTTCACATCAATTCATAATTTCCATTAATACATTTCCCATTAAAAGGTAAAAATTCTTAATGACTTAACGCGTTTTGTTTCCCTGGCGTATTACAATAAAAACTTCAGTTTCTTTTTTTTTATATCAAATCGAAGCAAAAAAATAATCGAAACTTCTTAATCCGTAAACTATTCACGTTATAATGAGTGTTTAAAAATAAAAAAAAAAGAATCTAACTAAAGTTTAATAAGCCGTACGAGAGTACTTGCGTAAATCCATAATATCTATATTTGGCAAATAAATGCCACTAAACTATGCATATTTAGTTTATGAGCCAAAACCATTTTTAAACATCATTTCGTATATGTATATAATCCAAATGGATTAAAGTGTACCATTAACTATTGATTCCGAAAATGACATAAATCTACAAGACATAAAGTGCGCGAATTTGTATGGTAGCGACCGTTTGTAGACACGATAAAAATATCCATTAAAAATAATATAAAACACAAATCAAAAGTCTTCATTATTTAGTAACCTCGAACGGATAACGTTCAATGAGAGTCTTCAAGAATTTAATGTAGCTGTTTCTTCAAATTTTCTTACAACAAAAAAATCAGGTGTTTATTTGATCAATCAATATTCATAAAACACCATTTGAGTACCTTAGATTTATATTTAATAAAAAAGAGAGAGAATCTCAATATTCTTGATTCAATGTTTTGCACAAGGTGAATATCACATAATATAAAAAATCAACTAATATTCGTCATTCTATTTAACGATTATATTACATGTAATGTACATAATATTTCAATTTTTCAGGTGTCTGTTGTCGCTTAGAGTTAAAAGAACACCCGTGAAAATTATTAATCAAATGTCGGTCTTCATAAAAGCATTATTACTGAAACTATTTAATAAAAACATTCATTTACATAATGAATATTTGTTACCCTCAATAATTTAACTAAATACATTGAATCCAAATTTTCTATCTAAATAATTTATTTTTGGTTAGTCAATTTATACAACTAAGCCTGATAACGTTTAAGTTAAAATAAATGTTCTATTCATAAGTCATAAGTAAAATATTCAATATTACAGTGAAATAGAGTCGATGTTATTTACGATTTCGTTACATATTAGATGAAAAATTGACACATATGGAATTTAATTAACACAATTTAAATGCCACATATCGAATATTTAATTGAAAATATAAAAAAAAAAATCTGAAAAGAATTCAATATGAGACACCAATTCAACATGTGGACATTTAAATACCCGATCTATGATGCCAAATATTTATGCAAATTCTACATAAAATCCACTACAAAATTAAATTCATATTATTCACTTAATGATTCAGTGAAATTAAATGATATGTTACACACTTTCTCACTCTAAATCTCTACCCTTCACACACAATATAAACCAAACAATAAATAAAATACTTCAATCAATTATCTACAATTATTATGTAACACAAAAACAATTCAATAAAAGCATAAAAAGCATATTAAAATGCAACTTAAGAAAAATAAAAACAAAATTAATTCAATTCAATACTTTTGGACTGCATTGTTTTCGGATAATTTTTTCTTTTTCTGTTCTAGAATTCAATTTATTTATTGTTATTTCCAGCTATTTTCACGTTATGCCAAATTAAATATTCTCCATTCGATGAATTTTCCAAATTTTTTCCGAAACTTTTCTTTTGCACAAAATTTAAAAAAATCAAAGATTGTAAAATGTAAAAAACTAAAACAGAACCACACGTTCACTAATAGTGACTGATGTCAACTGATTGTTCTCGCTACGAATCAAAAAATAAAAAAACAAACTAAAGTAGAACACAAAAATGTGAAACAATAATATAGAAAAATCGAAACTTTCTGTATTGAATGACACTCAAATAAACCGTAACACTGAAAATATTAATTTAACTTATGTTAGATGTGATAACATAATCACTGCCACCCATCTGATAATAATCTAATTAATAAATTTATGTATATTTTGTCGTTGATTTCTGCTTTATTTTTTCTATTTTGTGTGTGTTTCTACTTGATTTAATAAAAACATATCACCACCGAATAAAGGTAATTAAAATTGATGAAATATTAAAAAATTTTCCCATTTTAGGTAATTCCACAAATTAATTAAATTAACGGTAACACAACCCCTATAATGTTGATTTTCTCTATTTTGTTTATATTTTTCGTCGTAATTTTCTTTGTTTTTTACGTTTAATAATTAATTTTCTCATTACCATCTAAAGGAATTGTAACAACTAGAGAACAATTTATTCTTCGAGATGAAATTCCAATTCAATTTGTTAACTAAATAAATGGAAATGATTAAAAACGGTGAAATTCTTGTTTACTGATTATTTCACTTAGATTTCCACTGTTGATTACCAACTTAAATGACTGATTAAAAACACTATAATATTGCAAATATTTTCTTTTTTGCTTTGCATTTTACACTCGCACACAATCTCTATCGGTTTCATTCACATATGAATATATTCAATCACAATTTTTATTTTCATTTTAACTAATAATATTTATTATTGTATTTCATGTAGTCACAAAGTAAATCAAACACCAACTGTTTTTGGTCACAGATATATTAAATACAATCAATATAGAGAAAAATAAAATAAAACTTCATAGAATTACATAATGAAAATTCATTGAACAAACGTAATTAACTGAAGGAATTTCACTTAACTCAAGTAAGTTGTGGATTATATAGTTCCAAGGTGAAATATCATTTTTGTAATTGCAATTAATTTTTCATTTTCTTTATCTCGAATCATTTAACTCAGAGATTTTTCACTAAATTCAAATGGCCAATATTTCAATTGCATCGTTTATCAATCCCTTGTGGATTTCAACAATTATTTATGATTACCAGTTACTAATTTTATCAAACGTTACACTATTTCGTGTCACATTTTAGTCACTGCTAAGGGACCATCAAATAGAAAATGTTGAGTTATTTAATCAATGTAAAATCTACATTTGATTGACTTTTAATTACCACAATTCCTTACACACTTATACGTTTTCTTATATTCAAACGAAAGTAAAATGCAAATACTATAAATAACATAAAAATATTCTTAATTTAAAACACTTCGATTTCGTTTAGATAATTTAGTTTTTTAGTTGAATTTCATTGTATAATTGTTTCAATACGTCACTGCACAATAGAACCGTTTAAACTGTTGATACGTATCAAATGTGGTGAAAAAAATAATAAAATAATTAAAAGCACGAATAGTCCACGTAAAGACGAAACAAATGGCCACATACAAAATCAACAAATGATCATTTTCCAGCTCACTTAATATGAGAAATAAAATTATTTCAAATTGTCCATATTCACCTGAGACGTGTGGTTTGCAAATAATCACCATATGAATTACCGTACATCAACAAAAAATAATTCGCGATTTATTCTTATTCAATTGACATATAAAGTGTTTTATTCAATTATCAAAATTCTCAACATTTAAGATGTAGATATGTTTTGACTGATACATTAAATGATTTCTATAAAAATGAACAGAATATGAAAACAAATTAAAAATTACACAAAATAGACACATAAATGTAAAGTAATACCCGAACCGAAGTTACTTAAATCCCCACCTTACACAACAAACTGTTGTAGTGTATTTAATTTTTTCTATTGCACAGACGAGCCCCAATGTAAACCAGAGGAGAGTGTCTTGACCATTTTTATTATATACAAAGACATTAAAAAAATTTCGTGATTTATTTTTTTCTTTTTTGCTTTATTGGTAGACGTTGTTGCTATTATCAATTTTAAAATTTATTACACAGGTGAGAAAGAGAGAAAACAACGTGTCTAGGTTTTCGGTTGAAGTCTATAATTTTGTATAATTTGATACACACTAAGCGTATTAGCCAATGGTTTGAATACAATAACACACAAAATATCATATGATCCTGACTTTAATCGTTATTTAACTTCAGCTACAACTACTTTGTTTCAAATTTCTCACTTGGAGTGCTACAACAGGTTTAATACAACAAAAAATACAATTTTTGCAATGAAAATAAAAATAAAATATCAAAAGTACCACTTAATATGGTGATTTTTAAACGTACAACAGACAAAAATTAAAATTAAAAACACATAATTATCTAAGAAGAAAAAAATAAATAAAATCAATTATCAATTTATTTAATTTCTTTGAAGACCTAAACGAGAGCATACGAATACCGTTTAATTATACGTTGTTAAAATTGACATTTCTGTCATCAATCTACACCTGTCTAACCTGTGCCATGTTAAAAATCATTTTTATTTAATTAAGCTAATGAAACAGATGAACACACTATAAAATTAAACAAAAAAAAAACTCAATCTTTCTTGGATTTCATTATGATTCAAATATCTAAATACAGACTTGACAATCACATTGATAAAATCAAAATAACAATTTTAATTAAGAAATTATACATTTTTAGTCTGATTCCATAAATACTAAAGTAGCATAACTAATCACAATGTTGATTGGTGTCTCTAACACAGATTTGTGCCAATTCATTAAGACACTTTACATTGAACTGTTTTTATTTTTTTTATTTTCGTATTTATTATCTTTCTAATGGAACCTTTTTACATGAACCAAAAAGAATAATAATATTCGTTGTGTTTATAATAATAAACAGTAACGATGACTGGTGCTGAATAAACACCTTCAATTATCGTTTATTTTTTTTTGTAAACGATAACGACGTTTTAATGTAAATCTTAATTATATAAATCGCGGTTGTCTATTAAATTCTTCTTTTATTTCTATATTCGCATTTTAGTTACTATGAAAGAAATGATATGTGACATTTTGCGAACAACGTAGAATACGTAATCGATTAGATACTATGATTCAATTTGAGTTTCATCGAGTATTACATTTTAGCCAGAAATGGTAATTGGATTTAAGTTTGTGTCGATGATTATTATTATGATAATTAAATACATCATTAAACTTTAAAATAGATGATTTGGGTTCTCTATATTGGCGGTTAAATTTCTGTTAAGATTCTATCTATACATTGAACCCGAATCATTAAATATTTCATATGATATAAGTTAAACTTAATATTTATACTAAATCACCTTGACTTACAATAATAATAAATATGATTATTGTTTATAAAAATCATTTGAATTTTTATAAAATTGTTCTATGAAATATCACAGACCAAGATACAATGAAGAATTCATGTAATTTTAAGACGATTATTCTGTAATGATCATCAGAAAAAAGTACAAATCAATAAAATTCTCAGTTAATGCGAATGCGAAGATTCCTTTTCTCATTCTAAATTTAACTGCGACTTCAAAGGTACAAAAGAGTGAAAGCAAATTGTAATTTCAAATTCGGTAGTACTAAATTAAATAAAAACTCATATTATTTATTACTTCACTTTGGAACTACATCAATGATTTAATTCATCGTATTACAACATAATTAAATGAAAGTGAATAGATCAAATACGTATATTTATGATTTCATTAATGCACCTAAATTATATTGAATTCATACAACCTGTTGCCGTGTACACAAAAATTAACGTTTATAATCAAAACAATCTACACGTTGCATGTTTACACGGACTTTGAAATTCCTATCCATTTTAGAATTTAATCCACAAAAAAATTCCTTAGTAACTGTTATTCGTTGATTATCAACACTTAATTCTATTCAAACAGTTCTTTTTTTTTTAATTTAAAACAAACACATAATGACATACAGACAAATGTAATTCAATACCTCACCAAATAGAACAAAAAAAAAATATAATTGAAGAATCCAATTGTTTATGACGTTAATGTATACAATTTTGATTTGATACCCCTTAAACTACAATAGAACGTCATTAAAACAACAGTAACATTTTATTGTTATAGCAAAAATTCAAACCAAAAAAAAATAATTTGTCTTCCCCCCAAATGAATAATCAGCATACAGACAAATTACATTCTAATATTAAATTGATTGTAACTTAATATGATCGAAATAGCATTAATCTTAATGCTTCTCAAGCAAAATAATCAATTTCGATTTCATAATATAGCCAGTCTCTGTTATAAAATAACTTGGATCAGAGTCAATGAAGAAACAGTGTATCCCATTGCCTTATTATAATAACATTTTTCACTTTTTGGTTTTTAATGGGAATGAATATATCACATTATAACGGTGACGAGAGATAACACACAATAAAAGAGGAGAGATTTAATGAAGTCTCTAGTCTATACGTTTATATCGAAAGATTGTTATATTTAAATTATCTGTTCTTAAATTACCAATTCCCACCCACGATGTCAACAATATCGAACCATTAAATTAAGGAAAAGAAAAAACAATCAATTCTTTTTTTTTATTTTACTTTAAACTCATCAAGAGAACGTGAAGCTTTCGATTGGTTTTTTCTCATTTGGTCGGTTATAAATAAATGGACAATACGTAAATAAAGGAAAACTTACTTCCGCCAGCTGCACGTCGCACACTTTGAACAACCGTTTGAAGTGTTGATAATGGACCCAATCCAGTAACGGACACTATTGAATCCTTTTTCACATATTGCTGTAACATCATTAAACAAAATGATAAAATTAGAATTGTTCATGATCCATGGGGATTGAATAAAAAGGAGGAATTTTAATCCTTTTTTGGTTTATTGGAAATAGAATTACAATAGGGGACTGTTTTTTAATGGACACTAATCACCATTTATAAGGTGCAAACTCCTGGCAATGCGTTTATTATAAACAATTCCCATTGCAATATTAAAATAGTTTAACTCACCTTGTCATATTCGTCATCAACATCCTTTTGGTATGGATTTATTAATGCTTGCTGACATATTGCATTCTGTGGATCAGTCATATCATTTTCACCATTTTGTAAATTATCAACACTTGAGCGTCTTATATTTACACAAAATAAGCTACCATCCTTATGATTTTGATTACTATCTGATAGCATACTTGGCGAACAACCCATATTTTTCTATTTATTGATTATTTCAAATATTATTTTCTCTCTCTCTCTCTCTCTCACTCACTCACTGTTATACTCTGCTATTTTAATCTCTAAATTCACTATGATTCACTTTACACTTGTAATTTTCTATGTATTATTTTATGCTCAAATCGGTTGATTTTAATGCTAATTTTCTATATTTTTTGTGTTTTCCTGTCATAACACTCATTTACATTTAATGATAATACAACACACAAAGTCCTTATCTCTTTTATTTTCTAACAATTTATTTATGCATGTTTCATGTGTAAAAGTCACATACCATTCAATCCAAAAATTATATGTTCATATTCAAAGTGACTTTTATTGTACGAACAACGTAGGTATGAGAACATTAAAATGCCAACATGAACACACGTCAGTGACTAAATGGTAATAAGTAAATCCTCAAATAAATTAGATGGATATGTAACGATATAAAATAGAATCTTTCATGTATTCTATTTCGCTTTTTTATGTTTTCCAAACAGCGTATGCTTCAAGACATTATAATATTTAACATGTAGAAATACAACATCACCATTAATGATGTTTGTAGGAAAACAGTTTCATTTTCATTCAAATGATTTTTCTTCTTATAGAAGACTAAGATAAACTGTAGAAATATTTAAAAGGAAATGCTTTAGAAAATTGACACAGTCCTTTACGTATAACACCGTTAACAACTAATTTAATTATGAGAAATATGAAACATCCACAATATTTTCGGTTTGAAGTTTATTACCTTTTGCAATGTGCCTTTTACGGTAGTATTTTCATATTTTCCCATTCCCACAATGTGTAAAAGACAACAAACATTGAATGGCATATAGACAGTGACAGCCATTCAGCATTCACTCAAATAGAAGATGGTACACGGATCATGGATAAAACCAAAATGAATTTATTTTAATTAATAATAACGACACATAAACACGTCATATAAACATAACACTTTTGAAACACTACAACTCTTTAGCATTTACTTGATCTCAGTGTAGGTAAATGAAAATCTCTTTGCCATCCACTACCAATATTTTGGTCCACAACAAAGAACACACTAAATGGAACCGTAATTATTCCTCTTTATTTTTTGCACCACAAAATAATATCACATCTAGTCACTAAGTAGAACTTTAAATGAATTATTAGTTATTAAATTATCACATAATAAACCTTTTATGAATCGTGTAGTTTGCGGTATTCACTAACTTTGACGATATTTAACAATAATATCAATTAAAATCATCTAAAATGTAATTACAAATTATTAATTCATAACGTGATTTCTGCTAACAATTTTTGTTTTCTATTAAATCACACAATTCACAATTTTCAAATTGATTTTATCGTTATGAATAGAATTTTAATGTGATCTTACGTCAGTTAAATTCACTGTAATTCACCAGAAAAGAAATCAAAATTATTAAATTTTATTATCACAACGGTTCAATAATGAATGATGCGTTTTGTTTAACTACAAACCACAAAATACAATTTATAATTTTTCGTATTGCGTTACGCGTATTCCAAAATCACAACAGCATTTAATACAATTACTATATGTTTTATTATTTTATTTACCATTTACCACAATACGAATTCAACACTATTTAATGCCACATTGATTAAAATATTTTCACATTAATTCTAATTGTTATCGCATACAATCATCATTTCAATATGATTGGGCTAACTATATGTGATATGTTTAATTATACAGATGAAATATAAATGTAATTCAATATACAAAATCGATCCAAATTTAATGAAATTATATAAATTTTGTTTTTATTTTTTTATTTTATTTTATTTTGTGTTATTTTCTCTTTGTTGTTTCGGCGGGAGGGAGATTTATTTTATCGCGTATCACTAATACTCATTCTTGTTACTGTATGTTGCGAATTTTCTACACGTACGCGGTGTTATTGAAGCCAATGGCCTTTAATTAATTCACGTTCACAGATTACTTAATGATTCAATGCATGATCTATAGTGTCACTCTTTTTTGTGTATCCAAACAATTTATGTTTTTTGTATTCATCATTTACTTTGCGTCACAACTACAATATTCGTTAAAACCGCGAATAAAAAAAAATAATTTTTGTAAAGTGCATTCACCGTTTTCGCGGTTGTTATTTGAATCACCTCAATTCAATTGAAAATTCATTTGATTTATGATTTTTATTCGAATAGTTGAGCACTCTTCACATATATTCACCTGCAATCATGTAATTGATGTCAATAATGTCCGTTGTAACATTATTTCCAATTCAATTATTAATTGATATTATTGAAAACCGTTAAAAATACAAGATTTTTATTCACATTTAGTATGTTTCATATTGTTGTGTTTTAAATTAATTTTTTTCCGCCTTTGATTCATAATTTCCACACTGTTTGATATATTGATGATGCCATTAAATTTATTATTTTTAATTTAACCACATTTATAGACATATTTGATTTTATTTGTCTGATTGCTTTTGAAACACTTCAAACTGTTTAATAATGAACTTCTCATATAATTAACCGAAGGTACAAACAAAACTCTCACTCACTTTGTGATTGATAACATTTCAGTAATCAATACCAATTCCAATTAAATCCGGATTTTTTAGTTGCCTATGACAGGATGAAAAAATTCCTAAAATGAAACGAAAAATTATAAATTTACGTGAATTTAAAAATAAAAATTGTATTTAATAATCAACTAATTGTAGTATGAATATTTCAGTGAAGCATATAATTAAATTTAGAAATAAAATAACTGTTGAAAGATATAGAATTTATATTCAGTATAATTTTGATGCCAATTTCTATTATCGGATACATAAAATTGTATCCAAAAATAAAGAAATATAAATGATACATAAATTCAATAGAAAAAGAAATAAAATCATTTGGGTTTCAGAATTTATAGACAGACCGTTACGTAACAGTAGTACAATAAATTCTAAACTTATAGTTGATGGCTCTATATGTCCGCATAAAACATAAATTATTTTGTATTTTTATTTTCATTTAATGTACATTTTGAACAGTGTAAATTAGCATTAACGTACAACACAACGAATCTTAAAGAAAACTAAAAATACTCTGAATATCTAATACTATTGAAAACACATCAAAAGTTTTAAACTTCTTCTTCGAGACATCATTAATTTGAAGGCGCAACAACGAACTGAAACAAGGTCCAGCATACTAATGAATCTTTAGGGACACACCGTTGATAGATTAATTCGCTAAAAATAGTCTAATTAAAATTCAATTATAACAAAATAATTGATAATATTTTAATACTTCAATCGTGTTCAATATACTTCTAACACCTTCAATATACAAATTATTTTTTCAATGATAAAAGCAACGCTGTTAAACAAGAAAACAGAAAATAAAATCCAATTTAGATAATAGATAGAATCTCAGTGGAAAATCACACGAAACCACAATGAATTTTGTATAAATTAAATTTTTTTTTTCTTATAAATGAGATGAATCGTTCTAACAATAAATTTAAATATAGTCAGAGTGTTATACTTGTGGTGATGTTAAGTTAATTGCTAACACAACAAATCTTTTATCGAATTCTGTTTAATGTTTAAATGGGTTTTGGCTCAACTGAACATGTTAATTAGAAGATTTCTATTATTCTTTTGTTATCACTGACAAGAGCAACAGAAAAAATGAAATAAAATAATTTCACTAACAGCGTAATATCACATAGTGAATGTTAATTACTTTGGTCCATATTCTATACAAAATAACAATTCAAGCAGAAAGATTGTCATCTTTTTCGTATCAAATAACTCTTTAATCACAATCTTTACTGTACTACACAATCCACTTCATAAACAAGAAATACTGTAACATACAATCAGATAAAATTAGCAACCCATAGCCGTCTCTCTTAATGATTTGACTCTTCACAAAAAAACAAGAAAAACTATGTTATCATGTACTCATTATCAAAAGTCTAGGAAAAATGAAACTAATTTCATTTATACGGTGTTTTCGTTGAAGAGAAACAAACTACAGGTTGAAATTAACGTCAAATGTTATGATAAACTTCCTCATTTTGATGAATATTATAAATGAAAATACTTTTAGTCCATGAAACTCCATGAAAAACTAATGGATTGATTCAACCGTTATTAACTCCCTTCAGTTCAACATTAAACAGAAAATTCCGCTCCCCTAATTCGAAATGGTAAAACCATTAAATTGTCTGATTTCATTTGTTCAACAATCGAATAAGACTTCCTTAACTTTATAGAACAAGAGATGTCCAGTTTCAATTGAAATAAAAGTTAGAAAATGTACCATTTCGTATAACATGAGATGAATACTAATTGCATAAGACACTGTAGAACTCGTAATGCAATTGGATGAAAATGTCGATTTAATTTATAGTTAAATGAATAACGGAAACTTTAACTACTGTAGTTTTAACCCGTAAAATTTCAGGTTAAATGTACTCGAAAGCAGTGATATGACAGTTCAGTGAATCATCATTCTGAAATTTTTAATTTTATTGTTTTCTTAAAGGATTTTCATCTATAATGGGTAATGATGTATTTTACGTTAAAATATTAATTCTTGGTGATACATATAATCAATGGTTTTATAGTTTCCATCTTTTAAATGACTCAAAGATAACGTTCAATAGCAAATTTAATGTTCGTGAAAGTATTCCTCGGAACTTCACATTATTGTGGGAAATATTTTAATTAATCAATATTTTTATAAAATTCACCACTTTAAATGATGAATCGTAATTTAACTGAATTTCATCCAAAAATTAAATTCAAATAACTCACCAATGAAAACTGAAAATTTATCGTTTCAAAACGGAATTAAGTATTTTATTAAAATAGAGCCAGCCACTTTTATATTTCCGCTATATTCCATGAAGTGTCTAATATAATTCAATTGTTAGATCAAGTGCAGATATACATTAATTACACTTGTTTGCAGATAAAAGAAATATAAAAAATTATCGATAAGCTACTTGCCGTCTCAATAGAAAATAAAATACAAAAAATCACTTAAAAACGTGTACATCAATAATGAACACCAAAATATCATAAAAATCATGAACAAATAACACCCATTACCTCCCAAGTAACTAAACTAAAACAAAAAGTCATATGAAATACAGAGAACATTGAATGAGCAGCAATAATGTAATTAAATATTTATTAGGACCGACCAAAAAGGTATGACCGATTGGATATAAAATCGCACGCGTTTAAATGGAGTAATAACAACAAGTAGTAACAAAATCAACTTAAACGAAAAAAAAAAAACAAATTGGCTATTTATTGGATGACAGCAAAAAGAAAAAACAAGCTGAAAGGTAATATGAAATAAAAACCCATCATTCGTATGCAAGCACACGGTTGTAATATTCACTACCCTTCAGTCACATATGGTGTGTACCTGCGTACCATTAAACGATACGAAACAAAATAAAATTGAGAGAGAAAAAAAACTTGCACACCCATTAAGTCCTTCTCTAATCGCCATCCATGAGCTTAATGTCTAGTAATTTACTCAAATTGTGTTCACATCTAAATGTTGAGTATCCATCAATACCCAGAGATTTTACAAATTGATTATGACGTTTTCCCACTTTTCACCTTTAAACTTTTTCATTCGTTTCCACCTCCAACCAAATATACATTTTTAAACGTTCACTTTAACAGTAAATGGTTACGAATAAAAATTAAAACTCTAATGGAATTACAACAGTTAAATAACGATGAAATTCTATTAGAATCCGTTTAATTCACTTTACCAACTAATTTTCTTGGCTAATTTTCTGCTTTTTATTTATATTTGTCAGTTAAAATCAGTTGGGCACGATTAATGTACATGATCATCAACGACAGAAGGTCATAATTAGAATCGATCAGGCTGCAAATTGAATTAATGTTGAATTATTGAAACAGATGAAACGCCAAAAATGAATTTCCATCATTAGGATTCATCAGTTACCATTCGGTTATGACTATAGCATCAAATATGTTGATTATCAGTAACTTAGATAATTTATGCTCAATTAGATCAAAATTAAAATATTTTCGAAAAAAAATTTGTTTTCAATTTTTGCTTTGTCTCTTGTTTTCTGTCTATTTGGTTTTTTCTATAATTTTTAATGAATTTATTAGCTGCGTACATAATTGTAATTCACCTATTAACGTAAATGAATATAGAACATAAAACAACAATATAAAATAAAATACGGTCTTGTTATGTTATCTTTACTACATCATCTTATAAACTGTTATTATCTGAAATACTACGCAGTGTGTCTCCTTATGTCTTTACCACCAATAGCGAAACTCAAAGAAAGAAAATGTTGTTTACCTGGTGATTTTTTTGTTCGGTACGGTTGTTAGTATCACCCGATTACTCAACATATTCGAATAAAGCATAAATATTATTTCATTGACACGAGTTCTACATCATCTGATAATAATGAATTGATACCCGAATTACACCAACAATGTATTTCAAATAGCAAAACTACGTAAGCAAAACGAGACTATATCTTAATTATTATATTACTAAAAAGATTATAATAATTTATCAGAGCAATGAAGCTTCATACAATTCACAACAGTCAAATAAACGTGATAATATTTCATTAGTAACGAAAATAAAAAACAAGAATTTAGACGAACTCTCCATCGTAACTGAAACTAGACTAGACCATTGAACATCAAGAATACAGAAGTAAAATCATTCGTATTCAACGATCACTCACTCTCTCTCTCTCTCTCTCTCTCTCTCTCTCATGAAGTTCTCACATGAATGTATTCCATTACGTTTTCCCATTTATCATCTTACTTATGATATTCACTTTGATGATGGTAACCGGAGGGTGATTATGATCATCTGACAGCACAAAAATAAAATACGAAATCTATAAAGTATAGAAATGATCTTCTCAATTTTATGGAGTTGAAAAAGGAAACTTCAAACTTAAAATTTATATTTTATTTTTCATTCATTTCCCGTTACATAATTTACCGTCAGCGAAAACAGAAGAAAAAAACCTGAACTGATGAAATTAAGTTAAACACATCTCTCACTAACTTCATGGTTTTCATAATTTTAATTTTTTCTTCGTTGAAATTACATTTCGTTTTATATTTTTTCTCTTCTGTAACTGTTGATAATTACAATTTAATTTTTATTTTATTCGATTGCGGTCGAAAGCATAGAATTTTCATTTACAGGAAAAACCAAAAATATTAAATTAGTTTATTTTTTAATACTGTTTTTTGAATGAAAATTCATGTATTTTTAGAATAATTGATTTGCAACATTTATATGTTTGGATAGTAACAAGCGTATTATTCAATTAAAAAACATACAAGATGAATATGAAAAATTTTAGTGATGATAATAATTAAATTCTATATGAAATATGTACATAATTATCTAACAGTTTAGAAGTAAAATAAAACACACATTCATATTACTATAAACAATATTGAAGAATCACATAATCTTTAAATCAACATGGTAATAACGTTCAATAGAATAATACTTTTTCTTGTTATGCAAATCAATAAACTTCCAAATAATTCAATTAATGAAAAAGTTTGCCAGCAATTACAGTGAAATTTTTTATATTTCTTTAAGGAATCAATTGTTTTGGTCGAATTTTCTTGAAAATCGAAGTATAATTAACGATGAATTTAATTAGTGAATTGTAATAAAATATTTTGGATTGCGAAATATCCATCGTTTACT
Source organism: Coboldia fuscipes (assembly GCA_001014335.1). NCBI lineage: Eukaryota > Metazoa > Arthropoda > Insecta > Diptera > Scatopsidae > Coboldia > Coboldia fuscipes. The sequence continues at coordinate 60,633 of JXOR01001418.1, forward strand.
GAATGGAAGATTCATAGAATAAAAATTTCACAAGACGAATCTAATAATTTATTAAACTCGTAATAAATCCAACGGCCGAATCATAAAACAATTCATTCGTATTTCGAATTGATTATAAGTTTTCATTTGTAATGAATTCCCACACACGTGTATCAGTTGAATTAAATTCAATGTAAAAACCTATTCCATCCATTAAAATTTACTTATCCAACTAATCAATGGTAACGAATTATTTTTCAATTCATCGCAAATCAATAGGGATAAAGATTACATTTCAATAATAGTATTCCATTTCATATAATGAAGGTTTCTATATTTCTTGTCCAGTCATTCAGTCTTCGTAAAATCTTTAATTTAAAATTGATTCCCATAGAAATTTGTCAAATAACTAGAAAAGAATTGTACTCAAACTATTCTGTATCTCAAATAACTTTCGTTCAATTTAATTTTGCCCATCTAGTTTTACCATTATTCACTTGTTGCTTCTTTTACATAAAACGAAAACCATAAACTAAACAATTTTCCAAGTAATTTTAAATGGCAACCGTACACGTAAAGGTAAGAATTTAATTTTATCATAGAAACAATTAATTTACCATAAAATTTATTGGCATTTGCATCTTCCATATGATTAAAATTAGTTCAATAGAATCGATTAATTTATTGAATATCAATCAGCCGATGTGAGAATCAATAATCCATTGAAAATCGATTCTTCATAATATCCAGAGTTGATGAATTAACATTGAACCACAAAACCCAGAGAATCAATTTAACGGTAAATAAGACGTGCCATATGGCCATTTCCATTTAAATGTGACCATCAAATGACAATAAAACTCTCACACAATACAACAACAACGAATAAGAAGAATTAATCTTTCTTGTGATTTTTCCATTATTCAGATTATCAAAGTGAAAAAATAAATCACAATTTAACAGAAGAAAGTAATTTATTTCATGGCATTACGGAAATCATGTCAAAATGACACCGTTAAGAAAAGACGCTGTAATATAAAAACGTTTAACTTGAACACTTTTTTGTATTATAATGAATATAACAACAACGAAAAGCTCCTACAATATTCCAATGGAAATTTTTTTTATCTTATCTATATCTCAAGGAAAATTGTCATTTACAATTTAATTCACACTTTTTATTGGATCAGTGTTGGTTCACAATATTATTATTATTATTTCCATTATTCTTTGTTTAGTATTTATTTTACATACAGTTCATATTCATTGCCTCACATCATCTTCAATACGATCGGTTTATAAACGATTTAATGTTGATTTTCAGAGTATTAAAAAAAAAAAAAGAAATAAAGCATACACAAAAAAATCAATGACGTATTTCCATCATTCAGGTAAATTCACCTGGTCAAAAAATAATACTGAATTTGTTTTTCCAGTTGAAACATGATTATGTGTAAAATATGGAGGTATACGATGAGATATTGCAATTCAAATTCAATTCTGTACTTTTACATTCAATGAAAGCACACGAAGTCTTCATTTATTTATAAAATAGCAAAAAAGTAAAAAAAAAAAAAAACGAAACTTTCTTTTCGTGGGTTAATTCGCAATAATCTAAGATCAAAAAACAAAAATTGGTATGAGTACCATCAAAATTTTATCTGAAGTTGGCACAAGAAATATTCATAAGTTAGTCATCTCTGGACTCTTCAACCATAACTTGTTACGAAGTTTCTTTTTTCGTTTAATGACAAAATGATGTAATTCACCTCCGAGGATACTATAAACTCTTCCTTAACGAAACATATAAAAAACTAGGAATCATAAACAAATTTTCACCCAAAACAAAAACAAAAAAGTTATAAAAATCAACATCTTAAACCGGAAGATGAAAAAGTTTCAGAACAAATCATTCACTTCATTCAGAAAAAAAAAAATTGAATTTCTCAATTTTAACAGGAATAACCAAAACAAATAAAAAGAAGTTCATAATCAACTCCAAAATTCAAGAAATATTAAAACACAAAAACTGATGAGATATTAACATAATTATGTGAATTATTTATGGTATTAATTATTATAGAACCAGATATTCATGGATACAGAACAAAGCAATAAAAAATCCATGATGTTGGACGAATTAAAAGCAAAAAAAAACAAAAACCAATCACTGAATCAACTGAATTCAATTTTATTTCTCTATTCAAATAATGAATTGCATATGAATTTAAATTCAATTTTTTCATTTGTATATTTCTATACTTTAAATTATTTTTCTTTAATATTCAATTCTTCTTTTATTTATTACAATATTAAAATGATTACTAAACAGATGCCATTATGGAATGCATTTACAGTTAATTATTAATTTAAATAAAAACAGAATTTATTTTATTTAAAGATGCAGTACAACAATATTAAAATTGTTTTTTTTTTTAAATTAGTAAATGCAGTCTTTGGTTACTTAATTAACTGAGAAGAATTAAAACGAAACAACAGAAAAAAAAGATTTGTTTTAGTTATCATTTAGTACGATAACAATAGCTGGTCCAATTGGGGATTTAAGCCAACAGAATGTAAGTAAAAAAAATACAAAGCAACAGTTCAATGGAAATCGATTTTACATAACCGCATCCAATATTGAATAAAATAATGAGGAAAAGAATAAAAACTTGAATCAATGATTTCCTTTCTTTTCAACGATTACAACAAATAAACAGAGAAAAACTTCTAACATAAGAATCGTCAGTAGTCAAGATAAATACAAACTGTCCCACCCTTACTCGTTTCCTTCCATTGATCAAAATTAAAACGTGCACACGTAGTGTATTCCCGTTTACCAACTTCAAGATCAATTACTTAACATAAATAACGATTTTCTTCTATTAAGGTCTCGAGCCGAAAAATACTGGGGTAAAATATAAAACCCAAAAAAAAATATCCCAAAACTTGTCATACACTAAGACCCTTATGCCGGTCAAATATAGAAGAGACACACACAGGTTTCTTATTTCAACCACCCACCTCAAGCTCCCCATTTGGGAATTCAAAGTTATTCATGCTTCACGTATTCACATTAAATGTCCTCTCAATGTCTCTTATGAAATATAAAAAAAAGGAAATAAAAACTTTTACTTTTCCATAAATTGATTTCGCGTTAAACGACACACTCACACATCAACTTATTCTTATACATAATAATAACATTCTCTTTTATACATTTCCCTTGATATAACTTCAATATTAATGAGAATTTTATGGAATTGATGAAATTTTTATTACTACTTATCATTCAATTTACTCGTCACTAACTCTCATAACGCCAGACACTGAGATAATCCCAAAATTTCTTTTACACCAAGAAAACGAAAAAAAAATAAAAAATAAAATAAATAATTTCTAACAAATTAACACTTTTGTGTCTATGAATCATCTAGACGTATGTAGTGAATTTAGAGCAAAAAAAAAACTCACAGTTGCTATAGTGCCAATGAAATATTAATTGGTAACTAATTTCTTCACCGAATACATCGAATTATTACAGACACTTTGTTAAAGTAAAAATCTTTCTCACAATAATACTAAACTCCACAGTGTCATTATAAGAATAGAATTTAAAAAAAAAAATTCCAACCATTTGACATTGAATGATTTATACAAATTACTGTAATTTAGTAATTTGCACAGGTGCTTCTCCACTATTTCTCATCACTAACCAATTGATTTATTACAGACAATTTAATATGGAAATTTTATATTTTTTCCTTCGCTGTATCGTCATGACTGACAAAAAAACAATCACAAATAAAGTTTCATTTTTCATAGAAAACATAATATCAACATTAATTGAAACCCTTTTGTTTCCTTTTAAATCACCAATGATTACCAAAGACAATTTATATTCAACAAGTGAGCAACAAGTGAACCAGATTTGACTCCCACAATTTGTATCGTCTGTGTCATTTTCTCTTTTAGTTATTTTGGATTCTTTCAAGTGAAGGTCTTTTATTTTTTTTTTAAAAAAGTTAATTCAATAAATTCTTGGCTAACAAAACAAACATGTGTAATGATAGACCACAGTGAACAAAAAATAAATGAAAGAAAACTGACAAAATTAATCATTTTTCAAAAATTGTAAAGATCATTAAATGTGACACAAATTCTTGACATCACTTTTATATCGTTGGCTCAAATCCGAGTTTTCATTTTATTTATTTTTGTTCCAATTCTATTAGGCCCAATAATAAACCAAAAGGGAATAAATTACACTACCAACTTTCTTGACCGAGAGGAATTATTGCTACTTGAATTCGTTTCTTTTCATACAACCATATTGTATAAGATTCTTCATTTTATGAACACAACAAATTTGTATATTACCAATAATTTACTTAAAAAATTTATTTATTTTTATTTATTTTTCCACTAAACACTCTCAAAGAGTGGAAGAAAATATTAAAGCAAAAAGAAACAAAATTAAAGTAAAATACAACTGATATTCGAATGTCTTATACTTGACTTATCTGTTTTCACTGAGAACACTTTTACATAACGTTTTTATCTTCACTTTGTGAGCTACCTGTCATTCCGTTACTTTCCAATTTAAGATTCAAATACAAAAACATTTTAGATTTATCTCGTATTTTCCTTTACATTTAATAGTTCGTTTCGATACAATTTAATTTCGCCATTTGAACTAAAAACTGTGACCCAAAATATAAAAAGCGAAAAACTGTTTCACACAACAAATTTCTTACCTTTTGATCGATATCAAATGAACTGGTATCCATTAATAATGTGGAAATACTATCAACTTCACATAAAATTCACTGTGCCATAAAAGAATTTCACCCAAAAACAAAATATTTATCTTTTATCTGCACCCACTGTTAATGTTCATTTGCTTTTTTAACTACAACAATTTCCTTAAAACAAAATTTATTTCATCTCAGAGTCTATACAACGTAACCAAAACACTAAAAAATGAAAAAAAAAAAAAAACCTCATAAACCAGTTGCAAATCTCAAGTAGTCCAAATTGTAAAACAGAAACCGCAAAATAAACTTAAGAAAGAAGCAAAAAACTGTCGAAGACGAAATAATATCGAATAAAATACATCTGATTTTAGTTTTTTTTTTTGTTCCACTCAACTCATGTGATTAACACTCACTGTTACGAGAAAACCCAAAACGTTTCGGTCCAGTTTGACCAGATTCAATATTTTTAACTTTAAATATTATGAATTTTAAAATGATTATGTTTTATACGAGAATTAAAAGGCAACTAAAAAAATGTGTATAGAAATAAAAGATCACCGAATAAATCACGGTCGTACGGTTCAATATGAATATTTCGAGGTTAATTTTACACCCAAAAACCTTTACACCACCATCATCGTATACCGAAAGATACAACAAATTTCAATCAACCGATGACGATTATTATTAGTATTTTAAGTATAAAATTTAATTTCGTTACAATTACAATTAATATGAATTGTAAGAAAATTTTCCATTCCAAATAATTAATCTGTTCTTATAATGATAATAAATATACACCAACAAATAAAGTTTAAAATAATAATAATAAAAAAAAAAAAAGAAAAACACATTCCGAATAACAAAAGTTACATTAAATTATGGAAAAAACCATCATTCGATTTAATTAAAACAACAACCGAATATTATTGCAATAATCAAAAGAAATACATGAAATCTAAATGAAGAACTTCTCTCCTGCCACCCAGCGACAGTGGTGTGGAGAACAATCCACAAAAAAAAAAGAACAGATTTAATTTATATTGAACTATTTAACAGGAAAACGGAAGTCACTGTTACACTTTGAATAGACGAGTTCATCTATTTATGTTCAGCTAGTTTCATAATAAACAATACACAAGATCCGCCAGTCACTTCATTGTCACTTAATTGAAAGTGAATCAATAAATGGGTACTACTTCTATTATTCCTCTAATTACATTTCATTATGATTCTCTTCTATAATGATCTCTCTTCGGGGTGTCCGAGTCTAACTTTTAATTCCATTCAATTGTAATGTATATTGTGCATTTCATTTCCATATAAGAAAATTACAACAAATACCAAATCAATTGAATACAAAACAGAAACCCAATTACGATTAAAATGAGAACAACTCCAGTGATTGACACGAAGACGGACTTGCAACTGATTAGTCTATCGATTGTGGGTTCAATACGAATCTTGAATGGAAGTAAAAATTCGCTATTTCTTAACACACGTAAAACCATAAAAGTATCTTTGGAATTTTTTTCTCTTTATTTTTATTTTTATTTTCTTGTTTTCAACGAAAGTGTGATTTGATTTATTATTTGTTGATTCGTTTTGTTACTTCGGTTAATTCGATGAATTATTTTCAATTTAATTGCATTCTATACAAATCATTTTTTTTTTTTTGGCCAATTGCATTCTTAATTTATTTTAATACTTGATCACTTCAGTTGATTATGTAGAACGAAACGATAAACAATAAAAAACATCAAATTCATTATAAGAAATTAAAGATGATTACCGACAAGTAAACTTCACAGTAAATTTAAATGAATCGTTTAATCCACATCAATTGAATTCAATTGATTTATAACAATTTCAATTCTTTTGTGCAATCTCTTTTAATTGTAATCACCAATTAATTTCAGTTTTTCATGAATGAAACATTATTCATTTATATTCAATTACACTGGACATTAAATAAATAAGAAGAATTAAATTGAATTATGTGTGATATAGAACACTAAGTAAACACAATTGAACTGAATAAAATTACGAAACTCTCGATATTGAATTACTTTGAACAGGAAACTATTAATATTCCTTTTATTGTTGTTACACTTTAGTTTTTTTTTTCGAGAAAATTTTAACAATTTGAACTTGACGGTACAACGTTCAAAACGCATCTGATTCTTTCAACGTTTCATTATATTCATCTTACCGCTTTATGCCAAAAACTTCTCTACGGGCTATCTACAACTTGGAAGATTAAATGAAATGTGTTGGGTGTTTTTATTTCAAAATTTGTTTCTGTATGTACATTGCTCAGATTGAAAACGAGACGAGAGATTATACAAACACCAAAAAATGAGGAGAATCTGATTCAATTACTTGACTCGTCGGTGGATGCTGTTATCTCACGATACGGGAATGGAGCCGTTATCTCCAGCAGCTGATTGAACGGAGGAGAAAACGGAATTTGAATTGGTGAGTTTGTGTTTCATTCCGGGTCGGATTATTTCATATGCGGCGATTATTCTGTTGATTCTATGATGCGGAGTCTTGAACTTGATGAACATTTTTCACTTCAAATGAACGCAAACAACAAGTTGAGATTATAAGAACTCAAACATACAAAAAGAGCGAGAGAGTCGAGATACCGATTGGGGAAGTTACGAGTAATTTGAACTTCAGCGTGGACAAATAGCTTGGCTTTCTTGAAACGATTTCTTCTCTTTGAATTGAGTTATTAACTGAATTTAATTGGGAATATGCTTCCTAATTCATCACAAAACAAATAAATAGAGTGTTGATGAAAGCGGATTATTGATGTGAAAACAGTTGTACTACTTCTTTTTGTAGAAAATTTCAGACAAATAAATCAAATTTTTTTCCGATTTTTCTTTAAAAAGCTAAGGAAGCTAATGAAAAGAAATTAACTGTACTTACCGGTTTCATGAAAACCAATTCAAAGGCACTTATATAAAATTCACTTCACTAAAATTAAAATTATTTATTTTCTCGCAACCGAACTCGATGACGATAATTAATGAAAATCTTACCCATATTTAAAGGTAATTCGATAATCGAATTTAAATTTTACAGTAGTTTTCACATCACTTTTCTTGTATTGCACTGCATTAACACCCCTCGGTACTGCTCTTCTGTGTTAAAATTAATTTTGTTGGGGGAAAGTTTGACACTTTTAACGCCTGCCTCGTTCAATTATGATGTGATATTCAGAATAAATATTAATCTTCACCGGTGCTCCTGCCTTACAAATACTTAATTTAATTGTTCAATTTATTTCCTGAATTAATATTCGTGTTGTACATTATTTATAATTCAAATGGTAAAAAATATAATAATTACAAAATTATTCGACTGGTGGTAATAATTTGAAGCAACAACTTGATTATAACGCGGAACTTTAGTTTCACGAATTTGGAACCCGTTTTCGCCGACAGCGTTGAAAATAGTGTGGTTATGTCGACCATTCTATCAATCTATCAAAAATTTTTTACCTCCCGTCCGTGCTTGTTACTTACCGCACTGTCCAATATCAAAGGGAATTGTAGATAAATGTTGCGGGCGGGAGGTGTAAAAAGTTTTCATTCAGTGTAACTGACCCACTGATTGCAAGCAATTATACATATTTGATCCACGGAAAAATGACGATTTTACAGTAAAACATCGGCCAAAACAATATGTTAATAATTAATTCGACTTGCTATTTGCCTTTACTTCTCATTTGTTCTCAACCAGGTAATACTATATGCCGCTTATTGAATGAACGTTAATCATTGGATTGGATCTTTGCTAAGCTAAATTACTGATTAGCAACGCCATCTCTTAATGTTATCCTCAAGTGATTGAAATGGTGTTGGTATTTTAATAAGAATTAGCAGCTCAATTTATAAACTTACGACGTGCAGACATTGAATCGTATCATTTTTAATCGAGCTTTGGTGCACAGATAACATTTATTTGTTATAAATAAAATTGATGACACGGTTACCGCCGGTGAAATAATTTAAAATTAGCGCCAATTCATAGTTCATAAGTACATTAAACTAGCGGTATCGGCTAGAAATGAAACTTTTGAAAATAAAAATGAGTTAAGATTTAAGTTAAGAAATGATGGAAATCGATTTATATCATGGAAATCGATGAGCTGGAACAGGATATTTCTTACCTCCAGCATGTTCGCCTGTTCCAATTACATGGAAAAAGTAAAGAAATTTTAAGTTTTCCAAGAGAATTTCGACTGGTTTAGTTAAGTTGGAACTGGCGATCATAAAATTAAGATTCATAAGAACAATAATCGGCAAATAATTTTGCTAGAATTTTGACAGTCTGTCGGTGTTGGTATTTTAATCCTCCGACAATCCAATAACAAAAGAAATTGGATGTGAATTATATGTAAATGCAAACTCTGAAAAATGTATCGAACTACAATTATAAGAATACACTAAATGGATTACAGTTTAATGAAATTTATTTGAAATGTTTAGCTTAACTGAAACATATAGGATTGGACTAAAATTTTAAGTAAAACGTTCCTTAATCATTAATTAATTTGTTTTTTAATTGGAACATAAAAGTTACAAGATAAAATGATAAAATAAAAATGAATCATTGTGTACAATCTAATGTCAATCTAATCTATTGGTTCACTAATTACATTAAAATTATATTAAATCATTTCATTTATGCATAAAATTTAAAACAGAAAATAAAAGGTAAGAAGATAAAACATTATGCAAATTAATCGTTAAGTAATTAGTAATTGATTAATTACGGTATAAATTGACATCAGCAGCCACGTGCTATAAGAATTAATCATTTAATATTTAGCTCTCGTATTTGTCACTTAAGGTGGGCCATTTATCTCATATTAAAAATGATATTTGTAAACTTACAATTCTATTACCAAATTAAAAACATAACAAGTAACTTGTTTACATTCAATTTCTTATGCAATTGTCTACATCTCATAATAAAATTGGTTTTTTATTTCTTATTAAAAATTTTTATATTGTAATATCAGAAATGCTAAGCTAAATATTAATGTTTAATATAAAAATAAGATGCGAGATCTCTATTATATAAAATTGAATTAAATGAAAATGAAAGAGAAAATAAGAAATTTTGTTTCTTCTTAAGCTTAAAATTTATAATCGTAAATACGATCATTCGTTATTAAATGAAAATTATATTGAAATAAAGAACATTCAAATGTAATTGTGATTCACTGTCCCTTAAATCTGTGTTGATACTGTCGCTGATTCAATTGTTGGTTCAATAATAAATTATTTTAACTTTAAAGCGTCGCACTAAAATGTCCAGCTTATTTCACATTCACCATTATATTGCATAATTCATTTAACTGCCCTTAAAACCTTTGATTAATCACTATTCATCATAAATTATTTCATTTATCATTTACATTAACATCATATTTAAATAAGATTGCAACCATCTACACGAAATTTATCACTTTTCTTTAAATAGTTTATCTATCGTGTCACTTCACTTACATCAATTCCTTCAATAACTTCATCGATTAATCCATTTTGTATCTTCACATTTCACATTATGGAGGACAGTTCATCAACAATTAATATTTTCAATGTGTTCTTAATGTAATCTTAAATGGCAATGTATTACTTATCAACTATTTTATATTTTTGTATTTTTCTTAAATTTTTTTTATAATTTTTTTGGTTGCAATTTTGCAATCGCTTTTTTTTAAGATTTTTTTTTTGTTTTACTTGATTTAATTAAATGAAAATTATAGGAATTGTAATAATTTGTCTAATGCTAAGTAACTGAGAATTTTTCTATAATGCAACATAAGCAAAAGTATTACAATATTCTATACCACATAATTGTGATTATCGATTATGTTAAAATTCAATTGAATTGATCTTAAACATTATGAATTCGATGTGTGTTTTTTTTTTGTTTTGCTTAATTTCAGCTAGAGGAAAATTGTTTATACATAAGTGTATCATCTCTGAATAATTGAGATATTTAAAAGTATAATAAAAACATAATGTTTATAATAAGAAAGTTTAAAAAAAAATTTACATTACATCAAAGCTATGTACAACATTGACCTACGCGATTTGCATTGGATTTATGTACACGAATGCCAAGTGATAACTAATTGTGTAATGTAATTATGGAATAACATACACCAGTGGCAAGGATCAATATCATTAAGATCCATGAAAGGGTTTTTGTCTTCATATAAAACTAATTTCTATTGCCTATGATAGCTGATTACAAGAATTTATGTAAATGATTTTCAATTGATATTGATTTTCAAATCAATTGATATGTAATGGAACAAAACAACTGTTCTTTGAGATAGGAGAATAATTAGCAATAGCGTTAATGTTTAATGGAAATTTACTTCAAATTCAAACGATAAGTTTAATTGCAATTAACTAAAAGTCATTTCCAGTTATGTGACATCGAAGAGATACAGCAATCAATAGATGTCTCATAACTAGACTTGTGGTCTTTTATAAAATGGCACTGAGTATTCCTTAATTTTAATCAATTCTTAATTGATACATTCCCATTTACATTCTTCTTGTAATTAGATATCAATATCTTATGTAAATCAAAAATTTGAAAATTACAATTCGTGTTGCACATCAATCTTCATATTATTTCGATTGTATCGTTTTCATATTTCTGAATAAACTAATTTATAAATTCTTTGATATCCTTATTCCACTCAAATTTTATACGTTTTGTTTTTTTGGTTGGTTCCAAATGTTATTTGTTGTTTCTTTTGTTTTTCACATATTGGAGAAAGAATTTAAAAGCGTATTATATAGCATTCAGATTGACTATTTAATCATTATGCTCAAGTAATAATTTAATGCAAAAAAAAAGTATAAGAAAATAACTTAACAACTAATGGATTCATTTAATTAACAACATTAATAAATATTCTGCAATAACAATACATTATGATCTATTATAGAACTCTAAATGCTTTTCTCACGTTTATACTGATATTAATTTTTTTCTTATTTTGTTACATTATTTGACCATTGTATGTCACATGTAGATTATTTAATATCAGTCTAGCAGAACATTTAAAATTTTTTTTTTTTAAATCTAAATTACATCATTATGTTATTGTCTTAACTTAAAGTTCTAATAGGAGAATTTTTCCCAAATTTTTTCTCTTTACTGTTTTGTCAGTTCGAATGTTCTTCTTTTAATTAGTTAATAAAAAAAGAAATTAACATTTTGTCGATATTATCTTGTTAAATTTGTTGTTTTATGTCTCATATAAATCTAGTTGTCTTTGGTTAATCATAATATGTAATGCAACAATATCTTTTACTTTGGATTATACCACAAACATTTTGCATAGGACAACTAGTATCGTATTTTAAAAGTATTCAATTGAATTACCTATGCAACACCTGCACTTGGTGCAGCTGGTGGTGGTGGTGGGGGTGGAGGTTGATTATTATCATTATCGCGATTACGTTGTGGTGAATGATCTTCGGATGATGTTTCTGGTGTATGAATATCTGTAGCAGTTAATGTACCAGTAAATGTGACACCATTTATCACCAGTGATACTGGCACCTCAGATATTTGATTATTATTCTTTGATTTTACTATAAATATGAAAAGGAAAATAATCATTAGAATTATAAAACTTCTTTAGTTTGATTTTCTCTACTGACACTTACTTGGATTTCCAACTTGAAGATTTACCAATGAATGAATGCTGCCCCAATGAATTGGTGGTGCATCACCACCATTACGTCCATCAGCTGATGGTGGATCACTAACTCTTCTTGATGGTAATCCATTAAACGGTCTACCATGATTTGGTTGACGATTATTCACAACTAAATTAGCTGGAGCATCTTGCATATCATCATCGTCATCATCATCATCGTCATCATTATGATGACCACCACCATTGCCATTACTGTTTGAATGTTTACTGCTGTTGCCATTAATTGAACCATTATGGTAATTATTGCCAGTTTGTAATCTTTTTGATGGTACTGCATAATCTTCTGGCTGATCACGCACCTCAACACTATCACGTTCACGTTTAATTGTTGCATCAGCACGTGGTGGTGATAAGTTCATAGCCTCACTAAATTAATGAAAGAAAATTCATTAAGAAATCGATAAACACGATGGATAGAAAACCAATATCACTTACCGTTGTTCGGCAATATCTTGTGCTGCATTCGAATTATTGGCACCACATAAACTCCAAATGTTCCGTTGCATCTCAGCTAAAGAGCCTAAACCAATTTGGTCAGGACTTTGATTGCCATTTAATTGAGCGGCTGATGGACGACAGCCACTCAATGCTGCTGCCATTTGTGGATTTGCATTCATTGCGGTCAAATATTCCATCATATGTCTATCAATAGCATTTGGCATTATTTGCTTCATTTGAGCATATAAATTTGGTAGACTATTGATGAGTTGTTGATTCTGTGGATGAGCCATCATCATGGGCGATTGTCCCATCTGCGGGTAACTTTGTAAACCGATTGGAACTTGTCTTGCTTGAGCAGCGGCCTATTTATAATTGAAAGGAAGAAAACATTAGTTTTCCTTCAATCTTCCGCTGCATTGGTTTAACGGTTTTCACGTTGCATTTCAAGACTGAGAAATTTGGAAAATCAATTGTCACGATAGTCATTGATCCGCAACTGAATAACCAAAGCATGGAAATGACAGCACAATTGCAAACTGATAGACCAATTGCATGTGACTCACAATTTTGTTAGTTAACGGAAACGGAAAATTAGTTTAGAGTCTAAGGACTAATATTTGCCCATTTTTAAATAACTAAGTGACTACTTTAATTACTAATTTAATAACTAATTTATTAGCTAATTACTAATTACTAAAATAAATTACTAAATAAATAACTAACCATATGTAATTGTGATTGCATTTGAGGATCAAATTGACCGTAACTGGTACGTCTACCTTCACGGCGATTACCATCAATTGCTGCTTGCAATTCACATGGTTGACTCAAATTCTTTTTGACACACTCGTAAGGATATAAATACTTCATATATCTGTTTTCAAGAACATTGAGTACAAAGAAGAATAGACATTAGATAAGTCTTTTAATTTACTTACTCGTTTTTTTTGTTTCGGTAATCTTGGATGCTTTTCGCAAATATTAGTATTAATATATTCATATGGGTACAAAAACTTCTCATATCTGTTGTTTTTTGTTTTTTTATTTTTCAATTTAGAAAAAACAAAAAAAAAATAAAAAGAAAATTTAATGTTAGAATATGATTTTTATGCATTAGAAATTTATGATGAATTTATAATGCAAGTGCATTATGTATCGCTGTAAATTATAAAAAATATTCATATTAAATTTATGTCAAGTAATTGACATGAATATAAATTAATTTCATCATTACCAATTCAAGTCTTCGCCACCAACAAATACAAAAGGGAAAATCGAATAAAAACAACACCAATCCATCCAATACGGGGGGAGAAAAAAACGGCAATGAGCTTTTATGTTCTGATTTAAATACCATTTATTAAAAGATATTAATCATGAATATGTAATAACTGCACTCATGCATTTCATCAGAGAGTACGCGAACAAATTTGTTTTGTTCTTATTTCTGTTTTATTTTTGAGTACTCTTCACCCTCCCCAATTGAATGCAAATAAAAAAAACACCTCGAAAAACCGACGCAACAACAACAAAAAGAAAACCATTAATATGAAAAACATAAATTTGCTTCCATAACAGAAGAATAAAACAGAAAATAAAAAAACATTACCGAACCGAAATGCAATAAACCATTAAATGGTAATAGAATGAACAAAAAAAAAAAACAAGCGCAGAATAAAATAAAATATAAACCGATTGCAATTCACTAGGTGTTTACACCAACAATAAGTTCGCATAAGTTTCTTGATCTGTACATAAATAATAATTTAATTTCACCGTATACCTTTAAATTACCCATTAAACTGGGGCTAAATAATTCTTTAGTCAGCCGATTTTCATATTTTGTTTTCTTATTTCTTTCTTCCCGAAAACAATTTTGCATTTAGTTGATTCTTATAAAAGAAACAACCGAAAAATAGACGATCTACATAATCCACCGAAATGTAAATTGTTCTGCTTCTATGTTAATTTTACAACTGAGATGAATCTTCTCTCATATGCGCTTCTGAACAATAATCATTTGGCTAATAAATACCCCATCCGAGACGGTGTGGCTCCACTAAATTCATCAACTAACTCAAATGAAATCATTTCTGACATTCCAAAGATGTGTCTTAATGTCTGCGAATATTCCATATCAAATGCCATTGAATAATGAAACAATTCAATTGAATTTTTATAAAAATTTACATTCCAAATGTACCGCAACTCCTTAGAACAAAAATTCTTTTAAATTATCTAAGAATATTTCACACCTTAACTCTCATTTGCAAGCAGTGAGAATATGTTGAATGTCATCGATTATAGAAAATAAATGTAATTAGTAATTCATGAATGAGTATGCATTTAATCCATTGCCATATCATCAATGATTACATCAAATAAAATTTATTCATTTTTGTAATCGTTAAGATGAATATTCTTGAATTATGAATTATGAAATTACCAAAACACATTAAGATTCTTTTACATTAAAGGAATCATCTCTCTGGTACAATGAAAGGAAATATTAAATGTGCATCTTTATAAACGATGCACCTTACAGGCGACTACAATTATTTGAATTTATGTTTACATTTATGTCTATGTTTGAACAATCAATTATACTATTATGTATCTAAAAAGACGGTATAACCCATAGAGTATAACAACAAAATATTCTGAAACCATTACATGGCATACAACTTATAGTGATTTGTACCGGCCATTTCACTTAAAACTTAATACCCTGAAAAAAGCATTAAAGTTCAATCTCTCTTTATCGCTTCGTCTGATGTGTGCTTGCTTGTTTTCTTTTTATTCTCTTGTTGTTTTCACTAAGAAAACCAAATATGAAAAAAAATGGTTTCAAGATCCATTACAACGTATAAAAACGTATTATTAATTAGGAATTAAATGCAAATTGATTTAAAGCTGTTTGATAATAAAAGCAATATATTCACATAAAGTTTAATTGATTTATGTGCCCTGTTTAATCCATAATAAGAATATTTAACATTAGTTAGTTAGAATTTAACATTCAAAAAGTGGATGAGCTGGTAATGGAGAGATTTCTTTTAGTTACACATTACTCTTTGATTCATGTTGATCTTATGCTACAACATCAAGCAAACAACTTAAATGAATTACAAGAAATTCTTCATTCATTTTCCCTCCATTTTACCTACTTTAATTTCAATTTATTTATTTTGACGATAAACAACAAAATTGATTGTTCAAAATAACTTGATTAATTTCATAAAAAAACTGAATATAAAAGCTCTTGGTCAAATGATATAAAAGGTGTGAAATTCTTATACAAACTCTAGAGACAAAAACATCAACGATTATTCTTTTTAAATAAATGGCCATCACTAAATATCAATCGATATGAAACTATCTTATTTATTTCTTTTAAAAGTGGATTTTTCAATCAAAATAAGATGAGTTTTGGTATGCAGAAAACACTAAAACATAGAATCATTTATTCAATAGAAAAGAATGAATTTTCATTATTTAATTTGAAATCAGGTTTAGATTAGTAAACCGATATTAAGCAGATAGAAGATATGCAAGAAAACTTGTAATTGAATTTATTAATTGTTATTACCTTCGTCCAACACTTCATTGTTGAATATATAAAAATTGATTTTCATTATTTATTAAACTATTTCTCACTTCTCATTTGAAAATTTATAATTAATATTCATAAATACCATCGAAGAGTCAAAGGCAAAATAGAAAAACAAAATCTGATGAAAGAACCGTTGATATTTGTTCAATTTTAGAGATGCTTCGTTCGGTATCAATAAAAATCTTTATATTTTAAGATTTTATTTTTAACCATATCCAATGGTCAAATGGAATCTTCAGTATTTTTGGTATAAACTTTCCATTCATTAATCACATTAACACCTAATTTACTATTAATATTATAGATTCCCCCTGGTTGAATTGCCTCATGCTATTAGCCATAAATACACACACGAATAATTATGCCACAAAGTGTAATTTTTTTTTCTTTTAAATAATAAAATATTTAAACTTAACACACAAGTCAAATGAATTGCCCTAAACGCTAATAACAAAGAATTTTAACATGTACATATCAAATTTAAAATATCAATTTTATTATTGATTTCAATGTGAGGAAACTCATGATTTTTAAATTAATTGATCAACCTGAGATCTATTTACTTCAAATTCTCAATAAATCAATATACGATCACTTGCTAATAAATTGATAAATAGTCAACGGTTTCACTAGATACGAATACCGTAATCTATTTAAATATAAACTGCACGTTGCAATTACGCAGGTAATCTTCTTTATTTTTCATCATTTTGTTAGTGTAATATTCATATATAGGATGATACCATCTGTTCTTAAATTTATTTAATACAAATGATTAACTTTGTTGTTGTTCCAAATTGGTTGTAACAGAAATATAAAAACAAAAATTATGAATATTTTTTCGCACCTAATTCAGTCTTAATGTTTTATGTAAATAAGAACAAAAAATATATTTAAAAAGATCAACGACAAGAGCTGAAATAAAAAGAAAACGACAAAATAAAATGTAATATTGTTATGAATTTAATCGATTCCGCCAACCATGTAATTAAGTGTGATCTTTAAGTATTACATTGATATATTGATTTACATATTATTTGATCATCAAATAAAAACATATTTTATGATCCCCAGTACATTTAAACCGTTCAAAATTTATTTATATTTCACATTTATTGTTTCGGCAACAGTGAAATTATTCTTCTTGAAAATTATGAAGATCAATGGGAAATGTTGCTTCAACCGTAGACATTAAATTGCAATGGAAAATGATCAGATGAGAATGTGAGTTACTTATGATTATCAACCTTATAGGCAGAAGACGTTTTATTTTCTTATTCTTTTTGCCTTACGCCATTCGCCAATTTCAATTGTGTTTTCAGTTGTTTTTTTTTTTTTCGTATTGACCAATTATTTAATATTTTTTCCAATTCTAAGTAATGGAAAAAGAACAATCTTTAAAATAAAATGCATCAGAGAAAACATGAAAATACATAATAAATAATCATAATAAATTCAGTTTTAACTGCATTCGTTTATTCTCTTCTGAATTATTTGAAATTCTATAAAACTTTAAAGTATTGGCACTCATCAAAATAAAACGAAAAAAAAAAAAACCGTAATCAGTTATGCGAATCCTATTAAGCTCGTGGATTTTTGCCATTAAATTCGATTGAGTGGTTTGTACTTAAGAATATGAAATGGAATTGAATTGGAACTGATGAATTCTTATATAATAGGTGAAAACCAGAATCTGATCATCATTAATAAGTAAAATTAAAAATACAATTGAATTAAAATAAAAGAGAACTTCTACTTACTGTGTACGAAGTGTAAATGCAGCACTTGTAATGCTTGATGGTAAACGTAATCCCTTAATGATTTCTTGCCATAATTTCTTGTTGATCACCTCAACAAGCCCACCACGTTCAATGACCAAGTTGTACAGCTCATACAGATCTAGTACAGACTTGGCCATTATAGGGAGTCGATTGATCGGTGTGTCTGGTTCAAAACGCGGAAAAAACAATTCAAGATTAGCACATGATATTAATGAACTATTTTACTTATAACTAAAAATGAATTCACTTAAATGTAATAAAAAACTTAAATTTAAATTCACTTAAGTGTATATTTATAACCCCATGATTTCACATTTAACCGAACACGAGTTGGTGACCAACTCAAATACCCAAAATTGAATTGAAATTAAACGATGATGATGATCATTAGAGAAAACCGATATCAATTAACCGTATATAACTACCGGATAAATGACGCACACTTAATTCAACTAAATTGTATTTTCCTTATTTTTTTTAACCAATCAACAATAAGAAAAACATTTCAAGTCATTTTCACTATGAAAGAAATAGTCATTAGTGAAAAGAAACATGAGTTCTATGAATGTTCTTCTTTTTCAATTTTCCTTTTCTTTTAAAATCTTTTTTATTTTTCTTTAATTTCAAACTGCATGATTATGTTCGTGATGTTCTTATTTTGTTTCATGTTAATTTTTTATTTATATGAAACTATTTCATTGAATGAAATCTTCTTATATATTTTGTGAAAAGAGATCAATATTGACATCTTGTCGTGACGATTGATTCATTCTTATTGATAAATTTTCTAACTTTAGATTCTTAAGTAAAAAAAAAAAAAATAAAAATCAAATGACACTTTTCATTCTTTTTGAGAAAAAAAAATCATCGATTTCATAGAAAAAAAGAATTCATTGAAATCAAATGAAATTAAAATTTAATTATGAGACACAGGAAATTGTACTTAATGAGGAACGAATGATTGTAATTCCGTTTAAAATAAATTATTTTTCTTTCCATTTCTGATTATCCAATATTCCAGGTAAGTGAACTTACAAATTCATTGGACTCTCTTATCAATTTTACCCAAGAGTTATATATTCGGCTAATAACAACATTAATAAAAACTTATCTATATGAAACATATGAATAACTGCATTCAATATTTTAATGTAAAAATGCAGTCACATTACACAGCAATTATCGATTAAAATACCGTACATTTCTCACATAATTTGTTTTTTTTTCTTTTTTAAGTTTTAGTGTTACTACATTTATTAAGAATAACGTACATTAGTCATGAACATTATATGCAGTTCAGGTAGTTTATTTGATAATTGCATTACAAATATTTCCACCGAGTACTTTCTTATATTCCGATAAACAATCGTTTTACTTATAAAAAAATGCACTTTTTGTTAATAGAATGTTTGTTTTATGAAAGACAATAATTCTAATATTAAAATATCTAGCCAAGGAAAGAGTATATGTGAACATTAAATTTTATAAAATATTGTTCATATGATAATTAAAATAGAAAATAATGAAGTTAGTTTATT
The DNA here is from genome assembly GCA_001014335.1 of Coboldia fuscipes. Lineage (NCBI taxonomy): Eukaryota > Metazoa > Arthropoda > Insecta > Diptera > Scatopsidae > Coboldia > Coboldia fuscipes. Next base: position 80,516 of record JXOR01001418.1, read on the forward strand.
TCAAATCAATTGGTCTTAAAACTGTAAGAAAACAATATTAATTTTCTTTAATAACAATGTAATGTCATAAATACAAATTGATTTGAATATCAATTGTTATTAATATCCAATAGATACAATTGAATATTTTCTATTTAAGTAATACCAGAAGAAAAATCATATCCTGAGCTAGTCATTTAATGTCATTCGATTTAGTTTTCAAAACTAAAGAAGCAAATAACCATTCAATGAATATGATAAATTAGATTGAAATTCAGTTTTTGTGTTTTGTGTCTCGTGTACAAAATCATTTGAATAAAACAACTTTGTTATATAAAAAACCAAAAAATAAAATAAAGAAAAACTAATTATAAATTGTCATAAATGTAATTAATGAATTTCAATTGGATTTTAGTTGTTTTTTTGTCACAATGCTGAGAAAATTATTACATACAGCGGTAGCCAAAGATCACTTAAGCATTTTATGATATTTACCATTAAAATTGAGGTGGAGAGTTGTAGACATATTAATTTGATTTCATGTGACTTCATTGTCAGAAACAATGAGTTTCCACAGACATCAATGTTTTTCAGTAACTTAACAAACAAACAAAAATTACAATTCGATCAGCTCTAATTTGATTTCATTTTTCCTTTTGGACACAGAAGAAATTATAAATGAGGGAGAGACACAAACATTTGTATTCCATATGATATGCAATTAGTATTTAAACTAATTGACTTGCTACCGTATCGTTTCTAGTCTTCAATTACATTATTCCTGTTAGTGGCGAATTTCACAGGTGTTTATATGCCAATGTGTATAACACTCTTCAATCACCCATATAAATTATGAGGTAAATGAATTCTCTCAATGGGAAAATAATTCAAAAGAACTTCACTGCTAACAATAGAATTTTCATCAAAACCAAAATGAATGTCAATTTAATACTTTATTATCGGGTTTTCCTTGTCATTTAAGTCAAACTCCATTAAATTTGGTATGAGATAAATTAAACCGCAACCGGACGTTTTATTCTTATAAATTTATGATGAGAATATGAAACACAAAATTTTTTGTAGATTTATTCGATATGAATCACCGATGAATGAAAAACTGATTCGTGAATTCGGTTTATTATGTATATTCGACCGATTAACACAACATGATCTTCGTTGATTTATAGGTTTTAAAGTAGTTTGAAATTAACCACAGTGTAATGGTGTTAAGAAAACCCAGCTATCGATTGACACAATTAAAATTAATTAATTCATACACCCATTGACCTGTCATCAAGAACACATTTTTGTTTAACGGCATCACATTCTTTTAAATTTCACAAAATAAATTTTTACTTTAATAAGTTGCATATCAAAATACCACGCATTGACATTAATAAATGCTATTCAAACGAATGTTATTTTCATTTGAAATATTCTTAAGAATTAAAATTGCGTAATTCAATTTACGTAATTCCGTTGAACATGATTTTTTGATATCTCAAATAAAAATGAGAAAAAAAAAACATAAAAATTGCATGAAGAATTTTCCGTTTTTATAAAATTAATGCGACAGATGATACTGTGCAAATCTAATTTTGTTGGACTCATATTAATCGGTTTTTTTGATATAAAACATATAAATAAATAAATAGAAAGAAAATCTAAAAAAACTCTCTTGAATTTTGTTTAACAAACAAATTGGTATAGAAAATGGTTTGATCATGTTCGCCTTCAACAAATTTCACCTACTGGATTCATGATTAATGGCCTTTGATTTAATATTTTATAACACGGAAAAACTGGATCACATTTAAAAAAACAATGTCACAGTGACGGAATAGCAGTTCTCTTTTGTTTTTCGTTTCAATTTTTTCTATTTTCCGAATCATTTACGTATTTTTAATTAAATTAAGATCCGAACAACATGTTGATATGAAACGGAAATTAATGTTGTGTGATAGATAAAACTCAAATCGTAATTTATTCGAATTCAATAGAAAAAATTTAAGTATTTCATCCATGGCCCAATAGTGAAACATAATATGAATAGAATTACTCAGGAATGTTATGATAATGATATAAGTCCCATAGTACTTTTAGAAACTCCTTTTCTTGACTTTCTAGAATTAAAATTCCATTTCTTTTTCATTTAATTTGCCAATCAAATAAATGTGCAACAAATCATCAATTGATCTATTGTAATTGTTTCATGAAGTTTATTGGTTCCAATATGAATATCTTTAATTCATATATTCGATTTGTATTCATATTATTTTATATTTCCCGCAATATATCAATATTGAAAGAAAGATATTAACAATTTCTTGTTAATATTCTCGTCCTGTCATTCTAAAATTTTTATTATCTTCACGTTATATACGACAAAATTCAGTGAAAATTCCAATATGAGAAAGTTTAATTTTTCATTTCACGCATTTTTTGTTCTCTCTCTTTCTGTTATTAAATATCGTTTGGTTTCAAGCTGATAATATAAAAATCATTGTTCATATGATAACGAATTATAAAATGAAATTTTTATTTTTTTATGCGAACCGTAACCAATTGATCGTTACCAATGAACACGTTTTCACTCCATAGAAGACTACGATATTGATTTCTCGGAAGTAAATGTCTGTGGCTTTTGTTATCTACAAACATTTAACATGTTAACCATTAAATGAAAAGAGACAGGAACTTGAATAGCAGTCAAATTCATATAAAATTCGATATAAATCTCAATTGAATGAAAAATAAAAAAAATTATTGAATCAATTGATGCCAATTTAAGATTGAGATGACACTTAATGTTCTAAAATTGGTTTTCATGCGTGGCCTTCAAACATAATTGAGTGGACCAAAGCAAAAAAACTTGAAATTTGTTTTATTTATCGATAATTTACATTCAACACTCTTAGGTGGAAAACCCGGTGTTCTTTATCCTTGGCAATAATTCGATAAAATTTGTCTTTTTTTTTACTTTAAATGAAATGATGTTTGTTCCACATCATTTTATCAACGGAATATTTTGATGCCATCAATATTAGAAGGAAAACATCTCTATATTATTTTACCAAATGTCTCTCTCTCTCTATCTCTCTCTCTACATGTGTACAAACATCTTTTGCCTTAATTTACATGAACCAATGTATAATAACAAGAAAATAAATTGTGATCTAAATATCGAATAATGATTATAGAAGTCATTTTGTTGTTGTTGTTTTTGAGTAACTCATGTCCCCATGTATAAAAATGCTGTCAATCAAATTAACTGGTACCCAAAGCTTTAATACATAATCAGATCATTGTGACTTTTGTAAAATTATTCCGTATAGAATTTAGAGTTTTTCACGCAGCATTTAATTTCATCACAGCCACCTCTTAATAGAAAATCAAGGAAAATCAGTCACAGATTCAATAGATTTTTATATTTATTTTTAATTCCATCACTATGGAAATAGAAATATAAATGAATTTCATATAAAAACGCTAAGAAACATCATTGAATAGGGGAGAATTACTCTGTTCAGTACACTGAATATATCGATATTAATGTTTTGTAATAATAAATCGACATTCAAATATTAAATGATTCATAGAATTTTCTTTTGTTTTCAATTTAAATTTTATAATGAATTCATTAATTTACACTCTTCCCTTTATCAACTGTCGATTCTGATTAGGACGATTCATCATTTGTTGAAAAAATCCTCCCGCCCTCATGACTTGATGTAACGATCATTTCGAATATTGACGATAGTAACAAACGATTGAATTGAAACGTGCGACATTCAAGTGCCTTCAATAAGATTGATATAACTGTTGATGGCCTCTCTATATCTCTAATGCCAAATAGTCAAATTGATGCCACAAAAATATTGGAAAACCAATGAAAAATTAAGAGAGAAAAAAAAATCCATAGACTCATTAAAACATGTGGTAATCATCGAATGTCATTCAAATATGTTTTAATACCAAAAATAACTTCAACAATTGATTCAGAGATGATCTGAATGAAACGAAGAATATATTAAATCTACTAAAATATCGGCTACCAACTGATATAAAAAATAAAAACCTCTACGTAACAGATGAAGGCACATCATTAAGTAAATCAAATGGTAAGACGTATTGAGAGTATGACTAATGTTACAGAATCCGCACTCCTTCGCACATTAAATTTATTTAAATTTAACGGTTTCTTGTTACTTCAGATCAAGTCTGTTATTAATTCAAGTTTTTCATGGATTAAAATGAAGAAAAAGGCAAAAACAAAACATGTTTTTATGTTGATATAAAAGAAGTACTGAGTAATAAATGCTGTGATTATGTTATATATAAAGGAAACAGGCCCCCCTATTTTCTTCAATGAACACAATTTTGATGAACTCAAATGTTAATCATTACATTAACAGATCATAAATTCATTAATACATTAAATTGTACTTTATTATTTCGTTCTCAGTTTTACTGAGAACTTATCGTAATTAACTATGTTTCTACTGAAATTGCAAATCAACCGTAATTTCATTTGCGTTTCAATAAAATCTGTAATTTTAATCATAAAAATTCAATCAGATTGAGCACTTTAACTTAGTTCTCATCGTCCAAAATTTTTATTTGATGAACTTAGCAGAAGTGAGAGAGAGAGAAAAAATTAAGAAATAATCCCACCCATTTAAGATGTTTTACAATTTATACTGATTGATTTAATCCGGATAAAAATCTCTATCTCATTACACTTTAATTAAACGTCTCAAAACGTGTAATTAAATTCCAATATTCAATTTAAACGTTTCTATTTACGAATAAAAAAATATTCCAGTTTACGGTACATTTAATATTTTGTTTACGATCAATTACTTTATAGAAAAAAATTAGTTTTTATATTAAAAATTCACTGTAATACATAACAGTGTATACAGACAAAAAAATTGGACCAAATAACACGTAGGTTTTAAATTAAACAATCACAGTTGATCACATCTATTGAAAGACATACGTTTATCTTTTACTGAGATGAATAATACAAAACAATTTTCTTTTAATATAAATATTCAATATGAATCAGTTAGGAATTTTGTTGGTGAAAAACATAAAACAACAACAAATTACAACTCATAATATTATGATCGCTATTTTGACTGCAACAACTCTCGGTTATGATCGTTCACCATAATAAACTAGGTCCAATCAAAATCATTAAAATTTATGCATAATCGTGTACAGATTGAATTAAAATTCAATACCATGTGGTTTTAAAGTATTTCATTTAACATTTATGGTATGTTTTTGATAGTTATTTTCTTGAATTTTCATCAATTCAACCATCGATTAAACATTGAAAATATATTGTAATTGAATAACATACAAAAGAAATCGACCACGAACGGTGTTTAAGTGTAAAGTAGTGATGTTTTCATGAAATAAATAAAAAACGATCTGATCATTATTATTGATCATAACACAGATGGGAGTCATGATCATAGTCAAAGTGAAGTTCTTTTAGTTTTGATTTTGATCATTCATTGGATTCTTCTGTAGTCTTTTTTAATATTAAACGGTGAAGTGTTTATTCAGTGAGCTCGTTAATTAGAATATTCATGAATGTATAAAAGATCGAATTTTTTTTTTCTTATTTTTAATATTTCGTTATCCCACTTCACCTTTTATTATTAATTTTGTAGCTGTTGTCTATATGCACTGTATGATGTACTCTATGGATATTTTATTTTGTTAATTTTCTTATTTTTTTTTTTTAACACTTAAAAGAGTAGTTGTTTTGTAGCCCCTTAAAGAGTCATAAAGTACACATTAATAGTGAGTATTTCGCGCCGAAAATAATTCATTAACATTGAATTTTTATTCGTTCTTATATGTTTCTTATGAAATTTAATATTTTTTTCTTCTGGTTGGGTGTTGAAGTCCAATATGATTGAATTATTAATAAATAAATCTTTTACGTTACGATATGTTTTACCCGTGAAATAAACGATATCCCTCTCGTCTTGATGAATAAATTATTTCAATTAAATCAACAAAGAAAATCAATGAAACATCAGATGAATTTATAATATTGGGTAGGCCGCATTTAACACTTAAAATTTACGCATTTCTGTTGTAGTTATATTTTTGTGTTATTTCTCTTTTGATTCATACAGTGTAATGAGTACTCAAAACCAACTGATTCAATTGTGTACTTAAGTAATAATTATTATATGAATAATCTAAACAAATATGAATTGAATACGAATTTTCATTATGTGATTAATAAATTAAAAGGTACTTTACGGTACACCATTCAATATAACAGTCAGTCTCATATTAATCGAATGGTAATTTTTAATGAATTCAACCAAATTCTATTTAATGTACATTAATGATAAACCGTTTTTCATTTTATGAAATATTTTTTTCCATTTTTTTTTAGTTTAAATAAATAATTACACAAATTTTTTGATGTATTTTCCATATAGTTTGATCATCTTTCAACAAATAATTTCATTTTAAATTCATCAGAAATTATTTTTTTTTCTTTAATTATACGATAATCAATTGTAAACTAAACATTTTTCAATTATTTTTTAAGAGAAATATTGTGAAATCGGTCAGATGAGGGTTCATAAATTAATTAAAAATAAAGAAACTATTCGTTGTAGATACTTACTTCTCTCCGCCATAAAGGTGAATAGATCATCTAAGAACGCTTTACGTTTTGGGCAATCACTCAATTCATACAACTGCAAATAAGAAAAGAAATTGCGGATTATTAAATTGTTTTATTCTCTTCGTTATTGTCATCTGGGAGATTAATAATTTTTAGATGATTACGGGCGACAATTATAATAAAAATAAAAGTAAATTTGAAAAGAGAAAAAGAAAAACGGATGAGTTCAACTACACAATAGAAATAATTTAACAGCAGAGATAACTAATCGGTTTTGCATTATAATTGGTCTGATATTATTTATAATCATTCTACTGTATGAGAAAATCATAATTTTCCAATAATCGTACAATAGTAAAAACCCCTCATTTATTATTTCCCTAATAATATTTTAGACCAAAACATTATTAACTGTTATCTATTTGATATTAACAGATTTCGTTTATTGTTTTTCCCTCCTAGTGATCAATTGAAATTTTTGTGTACTAAACCGAAATGAAGGGATGCATCAATTGATAAAGATGTTAACTCTGTTTTATCCCTCCATTATAATGCACAGATAAATAAAATTGTTACATTCAACACCTCACCATATGCATTCAAAATAGAACTGTTCTTTAGAATTGAATAATTTTCTATTGAAATATTGTGTGTGTTCCTTGTCATTAATGTATATGTATACCAAAACATGGAAAATAATGGAGACAAAATGAATTGAAAATTGAGTGGTTCTTTTTCTTTCCAAACAAAAGGAAGCTGGTTTACCAAATGATACAAATAAAATAAAATACGGAAATAATAAAATGAATATCAATTTTTCAATGAGATTTTGTGTCTTCTGCAAATTGCTACCATTTCATGTTACCAGTTTAATTTAGCCAGAACCAGAACAGTTAACTATGATGTACACACGCAATGACAATATTTCTTTCTCTCATTACATATTGGGTTCGATTATAAAAGGGAGTGAGTGGCCCGAATAGAAAAGATGCATACGAGGCACAGAACAACAATAAGAATTGACTCAAACACACGTGCTGACTAAAATTGTATAAAATGTAATACTGATCATTTATCGATTGAATTGCCGTTATTGATTTCAACTCACACCCATCCATTGAATAGAACTACCTGGGCTTGTGGATAATAGAAATGAATTTAAGTGTTAAAACCAGAGTCTGAGATAGAACAATGCTCAACATGAATCATTATTCATTCAATAATGCAATACAGAAAGAGAGAGAGAGAGGATCGAGAGATCACCTGAAAGATCATCGATGTTGGCTGATCTTAATTCAAATTTTATTAACAATTTGTCAGATTCAGTGGTTTTGATATAAAATATAATATTTCATAATCCAAATGAATCTGTTGCTTTGTTGATTAAAGCATAATGTTGGATACCCTCCAAATTAGCCTCCATTTCTCACATGAATATGTGAATTAAAAATTATTTATTTTTATAAAGATTCTGAATAAATTCTAGTTTCTTCCACCATCCATTGAGTTAGTACATTACCATTGTTATTTATAATCACACTTTTGATTGATGAATTAAAAATATAAATGAAATATACTTTTCTTTAATTTTTAATATCAAAAACATTATGGCTATTAGCGTGTCCATTTAATTCTCTCTAGTTTTTTTTTTTCTGTTTAGCGATGAATAACACCTTTCAGTTGTTTAAATGAAAAGAATTAATTCAAGATATTTAAGAAAATAACCTTAAAAATAGATACAGAAATTCTTTTCTTATATGATTGAACGAGTAACAAAAAAAAATGAATAAACTTAATTCATTAACAGATTTTTTATTTCACATTGATCTGACAATGATGTGATTTCATTCGGTTTCATTTACATGTTAAAAATTCTTTAAATAAGAAAATGTGTTTTATTTGATCTTATTCAATGTGAGTGATGAAAACAAAGTTCGTTTTTCTTATTATTAATTTTATAAGAATCAAAAAGAGGGAATTAATGTTCTTATTCATGGTGAATCATAAATGATACTATCCACCTGAGGTTAAATTATACTGTACTGCCGGTTAATCTAACTATCATTTGCCATTGGTTAATAATCAATTAAAGAACATCTACTATTCAATGTGATCGATACCATTTACAATAAAAATTCAATAAATTGTTTTTTTTTTCTTCTTTAAAAGTATTACTTCTTGTGATTTATTTAAAGAAGCGCGGGCAAACTGAATAGTACTCATAAAAAAAATAACAAAATTACCATTTCACACTAATGCATTTGGAATTAAATAAAGTGAAATAACATTAAATCATATTTATGATGTTTTTAAAATCATTTAACATTTATTGCGGAGGCATCATACAACATAATTTTCATTCATCTGTTCCATTTAATGTTATTCAACTTAAAATGGTACACATAATTTCTGTAATGAACTTTTTTTCTTATTTTATTTTATAACAAAATTACAAAAGAGACTGAGAATCTGAAGGATGTGTTTGCCATACCAATAATTCACCGGATCGTCCTATCTTTAACGTCCATTCAAATATATGGATAACAGAATTCATTAAAAGTCATTTGAATGGCAACAAGATTTTAATGTTGTACCCCTCTGGTCATGTTATGGGTAAAATAGATGAAAATATTATAATCATTTTTATGTAGATGAAAATATGAAACATTAATCAATTTAAAAAGAAATATAAAATCCAAAGGCAAAATATGAATAATTTCATTCAATTTATAAATTTCATGTTTGATTTGTTACATTTCAGCATTCATATAATAATCTGTTTCTGTTCACCTTACATTTTAACATAAAAAGGTGGTTGTATTTAAAGAAAAATAATCGTTATTTTTTTTTTTATTTGAAAAATATGTAGAAAAAGAAAGAAATAACATCAACTATTATGCCATTTTATTTCTAATTAAAATTCACCGAGAAGTGTACAATAAATGCACAGAGAGAAAATACACAACACAGAAACAATTTTTTTTTCTTCCTTTCAATCATTTGAATCTTATTCATATGATGAAAAACTTCAATTCCGTATTATTGGTCATAATAATTGAATTTTAATTTGAAAATACAAAAAAAAAATAGAAAGATAATTAATATTATTGAATGTCGGTTAAAATATATGGAGATTATATAGAACATTCCCTTCATAAATGAAAAAAATAATTTCAAATCGGTTTTAAGATGAATATCAATGTGTATCTCTGATTGTTTTTGAATCCCGTGTTTCTCAGGTGTGTTTACTTGCAACCAGAACCAGAAGCTGAATTCGTTACAAAACACAAATGACTCAAGAAAACAAATAAGAACATCTTGTTCTCTCCCCCCTTCACTCATGGATCCATTAAATAACTGAGAGACACTTGACAATAAATTGAATAAAAGAAATACAAATTGAATTTAAACTCAATGAATTTCATAAGCATTAAAATGTATTGCATACGGGAGTTATGAATAAGAGTTCACACATAACTAAATGGCAAGTCATTCGTAATGTCGTTGGACACAATTAGCTTAGTTTCTTTTTTTCTTCACTTCACTCCTTCACTCCTTTTATATCTTGTAATAATAAATAATTCAATTTACTCATCTTTCATATAAAAAACAAAATTTTATTAATAATTTTGTTCAACCACACACATTACTATCGATATGTAAGATGCTGATTGTTATAGTCAATAATAAAAAAACCAGTCATGAATATATGTATATCACATTGAATTCAATCATTTTGATATCGTCATCATTGGTAGTTTATCCCCAATATGGACACATGAACCCATCTTGACTCATATCTCACAGAAACCGCTGATAGTTCAAACTGTTTTCTCGTTTCTTTATTTAAGAATATTTTGAATATAAAAAAGAAATCTGAATGATCAACAACTTAAAAGAAGAAAATCATCAATGTTTACATAGAACACTGGTAGCTTATTTTAATTCATTTTGATTCAATAAGAGTTATCTAAATGATTAAGCATTAAAAATTTTCATTGAATCTGTCTAATATTTGAAACGTTGAAATTTTAGTTAACTTCATCTTAGTTTATATTAGATGGCTATTAATAATCATCTTAACAATAACCAAAGTGGATGTACTTATCAATTTTTTTATTCCTGTGATGTAAACTAACCACATTATTACTTCGTTTAATATCCACTTGGATCAAAAGAAAAATACAAAAGTATACATTTTATTTCATCAATGTGCACCACCTAAGTAATCAAATAAAACACGATTGTACACAACATTGGTTGAAACATAAAATACCATCCCAAGAAGAGTGAAAGATGAAGAATCATTGATGTGTAGAGAAGACACATTAAAAAAAATTGGCAGTCAAAACATAAATAAAACATAACAAGTTGATTTACCACCTGAATGCATCAAGAATTAACCAAAAAAAAATAAGAAAAAAAATGTAATCAGTAATTAATGGATGAGCGATTATGAAACGTGTCTGGTTTAAAGTAAAGTCTCAGTAGTTTTTCTATTCAACAGAAGAAAAAATAACTTCAACTATATGAGTTGTTAAAGTCAACTCATTAGACCATTCATTGAATTACATCGATATTATGAACAAATTGTACGTTAATTAAAAAACAAAACTTGGGAATATTGAGAGTTGGAGTCCAAAGAGAAGATGAGAAACCAAATCTTATCCATTACTAAATGATTGCATTTAAGGGCCCCCAGTAAACAATGTATATTTCAATTGTTTTATACATCATCCACATCAACATATTTCTCTTCTTGTGTCTCTCATATATTCAGTCGAATGGTAAATCATACAGGTAATATTACCTTTAAATTCAAATGAATTAGATAACTACAATGCCAACTCTTTTCTTTTTCATTTTCTTAATAATCTTTAAATGAAATTCAAACTAAATCTTAGTATCCCATAGATCATAACTTATGCCATAAACCATAACATCACCCAAATGTAGTTAATTAGAGATGCTGTAATTTTTTGTTTCTTTCGTTCATCATGAAGAAACAAAAAAAAAACGGCAAACAAAATTACTTAAATAATATTGTAATAATAAACAAATTGATTTAAGTTGATGGTAACGAAGAAAATAAAAAATGAAAAAAAAAGAAACCAAATACGAATGGAATTATTAATAATAAAAAAAATTAAAAACATTAAAACTGTTTAGCATAAAATATTAATTTGTATTAATAATGTGGTTATAAGATTTCAATTACACAATTACCATAAAAAGTGTTTGATGTGGTGTTGCATTATTCACGTTTTAATGAAAAAAAATACAAAATTTTTAATAAAAAAAAAAAACCAAAGAAAACATAATAAAAATGGGTGCGATTATCATATGGAAATTTACCATTAAAATAAATCATCATTGAATCTATGGTCAAAGATATGTAATCTAGATATGTTGCAATGATACTTAAATATTCCCCCCCAAAAAAAATTCAATTGAAATATGATTTTATTGTAATTTGATTAATAAATGAGAAACAGAAAATGTATGATTCATCAAAGATTTAATTTATTCGTTATGAATTAAGAAGAATTCAGATTTAAAGAGAAATACTCGAAAATGTAAATGATTCTCATAAACAAATCGATATACTATTTTCGGTAGTTTCCATCATTGAATTATCAAGATTTTACCATTTCATTTTATTCTTTAGTTTTCAACCAATTGGAGAGAATTAAATGTGAAGAAAGAGAAAGAGTAGCCAACAACGGTTATTTCGTTATAAAAAGTTATCAAATTGAATTAAAGTGATTCTTAATGAAAAACTGTTGACCAGTTACACAGGTTAGACGATATTCAAATAGCCACTCAATGGTCAAAGTAGCTGAACCATCGTTGTTAAACTCGTTGAACTGGAGCGCCCTAACGAAACCCCATAGACTGTGGCCAAGTTTTAACGGTCATGGTTGATGATGTGGAGGAAGTACTTCAAAAATACAGTAGCAAACTGACCAACTAGAATGAATCGTCAATAGTCTAGTGGTTCACTCTTAGTTTTCGTTTATTTTTTTCTTTAGTCCAGTGGTCAATAAGCATCTTATTATATTTAATTGTATTTAATATTAATATTAATATTTTTTGGTAAAACTCAAGTGATATTCATTTACAACAAAATAATCTTTATAGATATCACAACCAAAAATATCTAAGCAAAATAAAATCGTGGGAATTAACAATCAATTCTCATTGATGTAGAAGAAAATTCAAAGTCATTTCAATGGAATTACTGTTAACAAAATCTCTTATAAATTAGAAGAACCATAACCATTCTTTAACTGAATTAAATCTTTTATATTGATCCACTACAAGTAGCCATATAAATTGACTAACGCTAATTAATACAACAATTTCAAAAGAGTTCAGTAGTTATCACTGAATTCAAATTATGAAATTTCATTTCGCTTATTCGATTTAAATATCACGATTTTCCATAATTTTAAAATTCATTTAAATGAATAGAGATCTGATCATTGCAAATTATTTATTTTTTAATAATAATTTTTTAACCATCATGATAATTGAAGTTGTGAAAAAATAAGAAAAAAAAATCTCTTGTAGAAAAATCCATTTGAATAAGATCGGTCTCATTTAAATGAATATAACATAACTGGTTGATTAAAAATAAACTGAATGAAAAGAAATAGCAAATACCTACACCGTATAAGTAGCAAATTTAAAATGAGTCCATTGATAACAGCAAAAAAAAAATTCCATCAAAACATTCATTTACAATCAGACGTTTTACATATTAAAACTGAATAAAATTTTATTTTTCATACGTAATCGCTAATTACCAATGCTAACCGTTTCTTTTAAATACAATTTTTTTTTCTATTTATTGAAGTAAATGCACACAACTGAGTTGAATTAAGTTAATTCTTCATTACGCCAATATGATTTTATAATTGCATTTAGAAATTGACGTATTTCATATAAAAAAAAATATTCATTTCATATGTTCCACTATTTAATAGTTTAAGTAACTACTTTTCTAATCGAACAGTAGTTAAGCATCATATGTAAGACGGAATGTGTGAGCGAGGAAGAATATAACAACCCATATAAATGTTCATTCATCTGTAACATAAACCGCATTATGTATCGCATAAATGCATTATTATGGAAATGTAAAAATGTGCCATTTTTAATCTTGTTTGAAATGCAATTCAACGGAGGAGGAGCATAATATAAAAAATAACCACTGGTTTTTCTAATTCCTTACACCACCGTGCCAATATTTATTGTCAATTCTTATCAATTGTTGGACCGGTGTGTAACTCTTCAATAACAACGTTGGTTACCAACAGCAGCTACCAGCCTCTTTTGAGTGTCGCGTTACCCGATTAATAATGGTAAATTCACGCGCCATCACTTAACTTCCTATCCCAGAAATTTACATAACACCATTAATTATTGCGGAAAATAAGAAAATAAAAACAAATTTTGTTGTTGTTTTTCTACTTTGGATAGACCAGCCACTTCCATTTCCAATTATAGTAAATTAAAAATTCAAATAAAATTGGCCAAAAATTGAGGAATTGATGAAAAAAAATAATAAATTCGTGCCATAAACGAATTCCGTTAATAAATTCTTTTAACGAAATTAATTAATTTGACGCACCTTCACGTTTATTCACACAATCAATTCCTCGTTTTTTATTTTCTTATTTCAAATTTTTCATGGTATTTTGTCTCATGATTGAAAAGACCATAACATATAAATAAGATTCGTTTCCCAAGACTCTTTTTTTTTTCTTAAAAAAAAATGACCAAATAATAAACCGATATAAAACTAAATTTTTCCATAATTTACATTATTCATTAATAACCAATTTACACCTGAATCGAATGGTTTTTAAATTGTTATTGATATTATATATCGGAGATTCCATCACAAAAGAATCTTCATCACAGACAAACATGTTTTATGTTTTATTTTCCGAACAAATCTTAACCGAAATATAATCAACCGTTGAACTTAGAAATATTTTAATATTTAAAGAAAATCGAAAGAAACATCGATTTACAGTAGATATCTGATGAATCGTTTACTTAGTACTTTATTTTTAGGCGACCGATTAAAATCTTTTTAAATCACATTTAATGTTTGCATTTTAACTCAATAAAGACAGCATACAGTTAAATTTGAATCGTATGCTACTCTATAACTGTGTAAATAGATTCTTGTTGTTATAAAAAATAAAATAATAATAATAAAACTGAATTAAAAATAAATAAATCATAAATGATGGAAAAATTATTTAATTAACATGAAACTAGCTGAAGTTCAGTAGATATAGATGGGAGGGAGGTGAACAAAGTATTCATATCTCGTGACGCATGATAGCATTTAACGATTAGAAGACACGAGAGTTTATCTTAGATGGTGGCTCAAATGCATTATCTTCACTTGAAGAAAGATCTTATATAAATGCATTACTTAAATAAATAAACAAAAACGAATGAAATTCATTTAATGTTACTTGAGGCACAACATATTCTGATATTTCTATCTAATCAATGTAAACATGAAGTTTATTTGTGTATCATACAGAGAATACACCTGTAAACTAATTAAAAATTCAAAAAATTAATTAATAGACCAATACATACCGCTTTGGCGATGACACGTTGATTTTTTATAAATGCCTCCTTTTCCTCTGGTGTAAAATACTTGCGTTTTGATTCATCAAACAATGGTTCGTCGTCCATTGAATCTCTTCTTGAATCATATGGTGTACTTTTACGTTTTCTTCGACGATTCAAAGTACCACGCGGTGTTGAACCTGATGAATTTGAACTTGATGATTTCATCCTTGGCATTTGTCTTCTACCTTGTGGTGTATATTGCATGAAATTTTGTTGTTGCTCTTGTTGTTGCAATAGTTGTTGTTGTTCCTGTTGTGCTTGATACAACATCAATTGGTATGCAAGTTTTCGACAAGCCTGCACCTCTTCAGGAGTTTCTGGTACAGTACGATTATTCCTTGCCATATTATTAATTATTTGTAGATGATCAGGTTCAGCATTCATTTGAAGGCTGTTTGCCAATAATGGGTTAGCGCCGAAAAGCATTGGATTTGGTTGAGCAAAGTTTATTAAATTTTGCATTTGCTGATTAGGCGATTGTGCATTGTTTTCAATCATTTGACGAAAACGGTCAATCATATTATCAGTTGGTATATTCATATTGTTCATGACACAATCACTATGATACGAATCAGATGATAATTCAACCGGTTCAGCACCACTGGTGTTAGTTGTTGTAGTATTACGACGATATCCATGTGTCATTAAATCCGGTGTAACAGTGACCGGAATTGATGATTGATCCATAAATGAAATATTATGATTTCTGGCTTCCGGTAAATATGACAATCGATTTTGATGATCATTTGCCATTTCTGCGTCTCGCAATAGAATTTCATTAACGTCTTTTCCCATATCCGACATATTGAAATATTATGGTGTTACGATACTTCGATTTATAACAAAAATTTTATATTTGTCCAAATTTGATAGTCAAAATAAAATAACAATCACACGAATTGATGTAACTGATTACTTTCAATTTGATCCCGTTTTAAAATTGATTTCATTCAAATAGTTTTTCTTTTAATTTCAAAGTTTAAAATTAATTTTGCCGTTTGAATTAAGCAAATAAATGAAATTCACAAACAACTATTACCGTCTTAATTTTCGCTTTCCAAGTTATCAATTCTGATGTTCAAAGTAATCCAAGATAAAATCCAAAAGTTGTTAATCAAGAGTCTTTTTTCCACAAATAAAAATTTTAAAAATTAACGACGAATCCACAAAAATAAATTCTCAATAAATTAATTGATAATAAATATCAATTTTAAACAGCCGACGATCACAGTATCTAATTTAATTAATCACGAAAACTCGAGTTATTACTCACAACAATACTTTAAAAATTCATATTTTAATTAAACACTTCATATGCACAGATTATTAAAATCAATAGCATTTAACAAATGTATTCACGAGAATTAAATGATTAAGACACTGGAGGATTTTATTTAATAAACAACTGGTATGACACACTGTAATCCGGTAATGAACTGATTATTTCAACTGTTTTTTATTTCTATTGAAATGATTGTATGATAAATGAATTCTGATTTTTGTGTAAAATTACTAACGGAAAAGTAAAACACAACGATTAATACGAGACGAAAAATCCAAAGAGTTCGGTAGTGATGATACTATTAACAGTTAATTTTTTTGATATTTAATGATTTACTAACTTTTATACGAGTCCAAAATAAGTGTTATCAATTGGTAACAAAAATTTGTTCTGCAACACCTAGAGGTATTGACGCAGGCTTTTATACTGGGACATTTGCACTCGGTAAAAAGTGGAAGGATCAAATACGAATATTTTTGGTAATTTTGTCTATGGACTATGTTCATTATGTTATCGCTTACATACAGTTGTAATGTGACACTTGTATTGCCAAAACGATCAGTATCCTTTCATAGTAGTCAGGTGAAATTCGGCAATAGAACATACGAATATTGATCGTCGAAGAAATACGATCTTACCAATTCGTTATGTTTCATTACTTTCGCATCCTTGTCGTCTAGGAATGATTGTTTGTATTGCAATAATTTCTTAACTTTCAATTTGATTGGCTATTGGAATAAATGCCAACAAATACTAATATTATTTCAAAAAGGATGTTTTGACTTCCAGAAGTCTAGTAACAAAATGAGTAAGCAAAATAGATACCAAATGTTTTTTCTTATGGGAAATCCCAAAACCTTAAGTTATTCATTTCAAAATTACCATTGGATTTAAATTACCAATTTTATATCAAAAATGGAAAACTAATGATTAAATCATTGTAATAGAACAGAATAACTAAACATTATTGAATTGTAATGGATGTAATAGAGAAAGTTCTTATATGAGATCAACGAAAGAAGTCTGATAGAATCTAAAGAAAGATAAGTTAATTTCCGATCTTATAAGAAAATTCTCATAAGATTGTAAGATGTTGTTAATGAAATTCGTTATTTTCCAATAAAAATCATTATTACTCATGCCAATATGTTCTCATCGAAAGATTCGACACCATAAAGGGTAACAATTTTAAAGAAATGAAGAGAAATATAAAAAATATCTTCACAAAAGATAGATAAAAGGAAAGGATGAAATACAATAGAATAAAGTCAATATTTTTTTATAAGAATCGAAATTCATATGGCAATCAAAGGACTTTTAGTAGCATTTTTAATACAGAATAGATATCGACAAGAAAATATGGTAAAACCTCCAAGAAAACATTGAAAAGAAATCAAACAAAATTTCAATCTTTGGAACTACTTGGTTTTTATCTTTCCTACGATTGATTTCTATCCCATATACTATACTATAATGCATTGATTATTGGCGGTATTAAATAAACAGAAGAACATAAAGAGAAGACTATCTTATTGGCTGATAGATTTTTTCTCTGCGTAATCCTTTTGCTATAATCCACCGTTACGATTTATAAGTTTCATTGTTAAAAATCCTTTATAAACCAAAAATTTCTTCTCATTTATTCCCTGTGAGATCATACTGTTAATTGAGATATTTTACTAATATTTGCCTTATACGAACAACAATTTCAAACCAATTTTATAGTACAGAGAACAGAGTACAGACTTCTGTACTAAATGTTATGCTTGAAATTGTAATTATTGTATGTATTCAGTGAGTGATCAAGGTAAAAATTAATGGAATTTCATCGAAATTTACCTTCTTAGATAACAAAAAAAGGTATTGTTCAAATATGGAATTTTGGTTTTATCACTTTTTTGTCTGTTTTCAAATTCAAAGAAGATACGAAAAAAAAAAAAAAAAAAAAAAAAAAAAAAAAAAAAAAAAAAAAAAAAAAAAAAAAAAAAAAAAAAAAAAAAAAAAAAAAAAAAAAAAAAAAAAAAAAAAAAAAAAAAAAAAAAAAAAAAAAAAAAAAAAAAAAAAAAAAAAAAAAAAAAAAAAAAAAAAAAAAAAAAAAAAAAAAAAAAAAAAAAAAAAAAAAAAAAAAAAAAAAAAAAAAAAAAAAAAAAAAAAAAAAAAAAAAAAAAAAAAAAAAAAAAAAAAAAAAAAAAAAAAAAAAAAAAAAAAAAANAAACGGTGAAATTAAAGCTGAACTAAGTACTAACAAATTGTCTATATATAAAAGGTGCCATTAAGCAGGTAAAATATTTGAATCCTTTTCCGATGATGAAACCCAAGGAAATCATTCATATTTTACTCAATGTTTCATACAAAAAAAATACATAATACAACATCCAACCCGAATAATTTTCGTTTCAATTGCTGAAAAAAAAAAAAAAAAAAAAAAAAAAAAAAAAANAACTCAGGTTCTTCAGACCTCCCAATACATATA
>JXOR01001191.1:483-42261 GCA_001014335.1 Coboldia fuscipes
AATCGTATTAGAAAATACCATATCCGATACTCAGAATGAATGAAATATACACTGCGTCTATACAAATTTGGTATTGCGAGAGAAAATTGACGACCGTGATTTTGACCGACTGTTTTACCATATTACTGAATAGGTTCTGTGTGTCGACCGACTAAATGCTTATTTAAATTTATTAGAAATTCTACCAACAACAACTGGTATCCCCACCGATATAACTGTCGCGTTCCCTTTCAATGGAGAGAACCGTTCTAGGCAGAATTGAATCTATGAATATCACTCCAGAAGTGATACATCCAGTATGAGGCATATATGATGTTATGAACTACATATTTTTGGAATCTACTCAAGGCAAAGAACTTCTACTTACGACAGAGTGACGTCGACTGAACAGCTGTTACAGAAGGGCCGCAGAATACATCAATTTTCAAGTAATTGTGTTCAGTTGATTGTAATATTTTAATTCATGATGATTGGTTTAGCTATAGTGTCTTTATAATAATTTCAATAATTCTGTAATTTCACAAAGTCACTGGATATTTTATTCATTATATATATTTAATAACTAACAAAACGACTCGAACATTTAACCTAAATATCAACAAACTTAACAAATGATTCGAGCTGAATTTACAATGCTGTCAGATACTTTTTTATTTCTCTGATCAATGGAAAAATTAATCCTAAATTTAATTAGGACCGTTGAATTAAGTTTCGTTTGCAAATTAAATTAAGCAAAAAAAAAAATTAAATGAAGTACTGATTTTGTTCTGATATAATTTACTTTCATTTAGTCGAAAGGGCTATCCTAATTCCAATGGCAGTCCGACTAAGAGAGGTTTCAGTTTCAGTAGTTAGTTTCTAAATAAAGTTAAGTGAAGTGAAGTGAAGTTAAGTTTCGTTTCCAAATTAAATTACGAATTAGGAACTTTGGAGGAAAATAAATTAGGAACTTTTGGAGAAAAATTATCTAATAAACAGGTGAGTCGCATGCTCCAATTTTACATATTTATTACTAAATGCAGACAAGATTTACTTTGTACTGACGCTCGCCTCACACATCCACATTTTTGAATTTGCAATACTCACTAAATTCATCCAAATCGTTTATTGCATCGCAAATTCTATTCATTGCTTCACGCAACATTTCGTCCGGATGGAATGCTATCGACAGTCTCAGATAATTAGGTGCCGAGTCATCCGGAGTAAATATGTTCCCTGCCAATGCAACGACACCATGTCGCTCCTTGCAAAACTCATTGAACAAGTGGCAGCTTTCGATGCCGTTTACTCCCAGCCATACGAAGAATCCACCGCCTGGTTTCACAAAGCTAATTTGATCGCAATCGAGCCGTTCGTCCAACACTTCACATACAATATCCATGCGTTTTTTGTAGGTACACTTGAAAGTCTCTAAATGACGTTTAATATCGCCTGATTGCATAGCATTGGTTACAATTCCCGATGTATAATGATTAACTGAACCTCCACTTTGAAGAAATGGGCTATAAAATTTAAAGAAAATAATTAAATAATATGTAGCGTCGCACCATCTACAAATCGTTACTTGACTGATAGGCTTTTAACTACACGCGGAGGACACTCGAACCAGCCTAACCGAATGCCAGGAAACAGAATTTTGGAAAATGAACAGTTTGAAATAACGGAGCCTTTGTAATCGTCATCATCCATACAATCATAGGCGAATAATCGTTTAGGTGGATGATCTGCACTGTACGTGAGAAGATTGTAAACATCATCGCATAGAATCATTAGATCCAAGCACCTGGCAATTTTAATAAGCTCTTGGCATGTTTCTAAAACATCTCAATAATTAAAAATGAGCAGATCTGATTAAATTAATTTGAAACTTGCTTGGACTATAAACAACTCCTCTTGGATTATGGTACACTGGAATGGTATAATAAATACCCCAGAACATATTATATTTCGATTGGAATCTGTGCTTTCGGACTAGTTCGCCCAATTTGATTAAATCCGGTCCGTCATCAACCCATGGAACTATATGTAATTTAAGCTAATTTATTATTCAATAACAATCGACTGAATATAATCGATTACCCTTGACTACTGTTAAAGTTGGAAATTGCTTCAAGATTCGTAAAACGATCATATAAGTTGTCTCATCTACGAATACAAATCCCGATTGATCAAGTAACGTGGTAATGATCAATTGAAAACCAAATGAAGCACCACTATTGAGAACTAAATCATGCCTAAAATGAAACAGTTAGATATAAATCATATGTGGACCACTATGGAATGTATAACAAACTTACTCGCTTACGGGTTCCCCATATTCCTCTGTTAAGAATTTAGCCAAAGTGACACGATAATCGTAAGATCCCAACATCGGACCATATTGAAACAGATAAAAATTATTATCTCTCTCGTAAGCCTATAAATATCAATGATAATGTTAATGACGACTCTCTAATCTATTCTATCTGTTCAGATTTACCATTCGTTTCTCTGTCGACGCCGTCATCGTTCTTGAAATATCTTCCATTAGCTCTGGACCAGGAGTTCCAGCTGCCAAACTGATGAAGTTATTCTTGTCATAGAGATTGGTGAAATTTGCCTCAAAGAGATGATAATACGGATTCACTTGTCTCGTTTTACAATCCTCGTCGTTCTCCTTGTTATTTGTACTGGGTTCATTGTTCTGTTTACTCATTACACAAACAGTTTTAAACAACCGATTGAATTGGATTAAAACTACAGACTGATTTCGAAGTGTTTTGTTGATAAGAGCAAACCAAGTTCGAGTTTTAAGTACATTGGTGAAGCGTTTACTAAAGCGGTACTGTTGTGATGAAAAACCCCAGCGTGTGCTGCACAAACGATTTAAAATTGATCGTCTTGACAAGGTGCTCATCGCGGCAATTAAATAATTGTGGGTAAGGCCGAAGTAAATGAAGATTCAATTAACATCTAAATTATTTCGAAAAACGGTTCAATTGTATTACGATCTTTATTTAGTTTTAACTGAATTTCGAATCAAAATATTTCAATATCACATGAACTTCAAAAATTTTGTATAAATCGGAGAAGTCATATGGGTACGGAAACATCAAAATAATGATTCGTTTTAAAAAATTATTCACACTCAATGAATCCTTTTTCACCCTTCATTGAGCCATTTGAAACATGTAAACATAGTAGATCCTATTGTGTGTCTTTGGAATTATCCGTGACGAACATGTTATGCCCACGGTATTTGATATTAACCACTATTTGAATACAACTCTATCAATCTTTTCTGGTTTTGTTTGGTCTGTCGACGAGATGATAACAGAAAGGGAACAACCTAAATATTGAATATTAACTCGATACATAGCGGCTTATCTAATGCGATTAAGTACAGTTTTATTCACCCGTTGGTTCTTTTATATCTCTCAAACAATCCCAGAGGCAATAAATAGGCCGAAAATCGAATCTTTCTATCATTTGAAAATTTATCGTAATCGATTTTGGATTGATTTGGATCAATAACATTTAATCGATATTATTGCCAACCGTTTAATTTAATGTGCTTTTCTATTAGTTTTAATTTCGGAAAAATTATCGAAATGTGAAACAAATTCATGGCCAATAAATATTCTGAAAATAAAAAACGAAAACGATTTAATGTTGACATAAATATACTGGCTGCTGTTACTGAATACCGTACCATTGTCCGATAAAATTCACTATTAGCCGTAAAAAAAAGCATCTCTAACATTTTAAGTCATTTGATATTTTAATATTGATGTTTATAGTATGGTAAATACGTAATTTTGCACAAACAGAGAACGATAAGTCACCTACCAGTTTTCTGTTAAATAATATAACAAAGAATAGAATAAAAATCACATAATCTGTAACTTTAAAAGACTATCTGGTGATTTTTAAGAGTATCATCAATAACGAATTGATTCTGTTCTACTCAATAGCTGTTTCACTTCTTCTTCCTATCGGTACATTAAATTTTATTGGAAATCAGGTGAAATAAAACACCCGATTAACGTGTAGATGGAAGCTGACACGCTGATAATAACTTATGTTTGAAAGCAAGTGATGAGAACTTTTAACATTTATTTGTAAATTTTCACTGTATTTTTTATTTCGGCGAAAAAAATCATTAATATTGTAATGAACAGTAATATGAAATGAAATGTTGCTAATAGTATCACGATTATAGATTCTAAAAGGTAGAATCATTTAGTTAAATTAGTTAAAATGCTTTTATTCAATTTCTATTAAGATCAATAAATTGCTGATACATAGTAACAACAACAACAACAACAAAAAAAGGATAAACTAATAATTTATTCATGGTAGCGTAATGAAACAGTCGATACTATATCAAAGCAAAAACGATGATATGCAAATAAGGGTATGAATTCAGCTTATCAGTCATGTGTAAAACGGTAACGACTAGCGAATTTTGCACTTTGATGAACCAAACCATTCCTTCTGATGTGGAGAGTTGGAAAAATTAAATTAATTGAGAAGGAAAAGAAATAAAACTGAACAGATGTATTAATGAAGATAATCCTGTATGCATAACGGAAGATAAATTTTTATTGGATTTTCGTATCGTTTTTTGTGTATTTCTGTTTTCTCAGTTGAACAGAAAAGGGGCGTTTGAAAAATGGGTGAAAAGACCTCAAAACTATTAGTTGGGTTTGTTTTATGACTGGACAGGTGAATTTTTATAAGTCCATAATGATTCATGTTCATTGGTAAAATAAAACAGAAATGAAATTTTTGGTCGGTTATTTTCGCTAAAAACCATGTGCAATCTCACTCATATAAAACTTAATCATAAATTTGTTTTTTTATTATTTACATTATAAAATCGTGTATATGAAATGTTTTCATTGTTGCGGTAATTTCCTTTAATGTAATCATCCAATGAATAGACAATTTTAATAAATTACTAAAAATATTTTAATGTCTCTTTGACCTGGTCCGTAGACGAATATACGCCCCATTCAATTGTGTTCAGTGTCCACTATAAATCATCTCAAGGTAGATTATATTCAATTGCCACAATTGCCATTTTTCATTATAGAATAAGAATGAAAAAAGAAAATGAAAATTCTTTTGGTGGTGTTCTTTATCATAACATTTTTATGTTTAAATTCATGAATAGGTCTATTGATACAGTCACACTCCTAGTAATGTAGATTGTGTTGAAGTTTCAGGTCTAATTATTTTTAATCCTTTTATAAACGCTTTAATTCTTATCGAATATCGTAAAGTATCTATCTCTCTACTGGTATTGTTGTCACCGCTAAAATGCAAAAAAACTATACTAAAATTGATTTGAATAATCTGTAATGGCTATTAATAAACATCATGAGCTTCTATTATTTATAAGAAAAAGAAAATTCTTACCATGAAGTGTGACTAGAAAATAACGTTGATCTGTATTGTGATGATGAATTATGTTAAACTGTTCCAGAATAAAGTTTTCTTAAATCAACGATAAGAGTTTAAGTACAACACAAGAATTATTTATTTTATAATAGGAATTGTGGGCTGTATAACAATTCTTATACATTCGTGTACCAACATATAAATTGTTATGCGAAACATAACAGAGGGAAAAAGAAAAACAAAAGTGATTTTATATTAACCAAATTGAAATCGATGAAATATGTGTAAATTTAATTGATTTTGCTTCTGGGTTGTAGATTTTTAACACGCATATTTCATTTAAATTATCAATAAATATCTCATCATTGATTTAGTTTGAACCATTTCTTGTATCCACTGTTAAAACATCTTTATGATTTGTTTTACTCTTTTCATTTGTTTTTTTTTTTTTTTCATTTTGATAAACAATTCAATTTTATTACAATTGTTTCTTACCACGAAGAGAATAAACATGAAATGGAAAATATTAATTAATTTTAAACACAATGAGAAATTGGTAAGGAAAAACAACATTTTAATTTATTTGAAAAACAATATAAAATATGAAGCCTTTCTTGTTATTGGTCATGTTATAGTCGGAATCAATATATGATTTGATGTTACATAAGTGTATGGATGTTTTACACCTTTATTTAGACTGAATCAGAAGAAATAATAAAGGGAATCATTAAAAATTATGATGTTCATATTAGTTTATCTGGTTGTATGTATTTTTTTGCTGGCGTTTATATTACGGTACAGGTAAAATTGATAGCGATCATTTGATATATGAGACATGTTGGGGATGTGCGAACAACACATACCAGCCTGTGGCATTACCAATAAAGAGTAAAACCATAAATGGACTTCATTGTGATATCTCAATTATAATATCGTTGTTTCAAGCGGATTCAATCCACAAATCCATTCTTTTACTGAAAAATTGTGGTTAGCACCGATGAGTTCATAAATCAACTTCAAATCGTGATCATTTGTGTAACGAAATGAAACCAAGAATACATAGTAGAGTAAATTGAATATCATCGTTTGGGATTTTAAGCTTTGACTTCTTGAGTGGCATTTAATATACCATTTTGTATCAACACAACACTCATATGATTGCATTACGATCCGATCAATTGAAACCAATATAAGACGATAGCCATAGATAGAAAAAATCGGAAAAAAAACATTGAAATTGAATTGGATAAAGAGATATGGTATACCGTCAATGGATTGAAGAAGCCCAAATACGTAGCATACCAGATAGTGCAATTATGCTGTGTATCTAACACACAATATCAAATTGAATTCACTAAATGGCTAAATGGTCAGATAAAAGAAATATCGGTCATTAAATCACCTTAAGTATAATTAATACAGTTTCGAAATTAATTAATCTTTTAAACGATGTAAATCAACTCTATCGTATTTTATTTTTTTGGGGGCTACTCGTCTGTTATTTTCTTATTTTATTTTTGGTTTCTATAGTTTCTTTCAAACAAAAGCTAAAGTGAACCCAAAAACAGTTTTGTTTCGAAAAATTGACATAAAGACCAGATCAGATGGCTACATTATTATCATTCTATTGAATATGTAAAGATGAATTAACATAAGAATAGCATTTAAATAATCATTTAAACCAGTAATACTACGTTAAAAATTTGTCAATAATAATTCACTGACTGTATCTGCATATTAATACAAAATAAAGCTTCTATTTTGTCGGACGCGAGGGGAAGATGCTATGTCCAAATGGTCAACGAAGAAAAAATAAAATCGATTGATGAGAAATTGTATGCGGCTTTACATCAAAAGGTCTCTTATGGAATCTGAATATGCGTTTTTTGTTTTTTCTTTCTGTTTTTGATCAATTTGAATGGGGGCCCATCACTCGGAGCCATTGGGATAAGAGTGATTTAAATGACAAAACGGCTCATAATATAACAGACAAATTATATCGCAAGTAACGTAAAATTCAACAGGTACATAAATGCGCGCATACATCTATCAATAACAGATGATTTCAGATCAAGAATTGAACAACATAAAAAATTATATTTAGATTTTAAGACGGGCATTAAGTTATGTGATAGAATGTCACTACTCGGATCATATTTAATGGTCATTATTGGCATTATAAATGCCCCGATAAGCGATGGTAATAGTGTTAACTTGTTGGGTTATTTCAATGATTCTTTTATTAGGTGCTTAAGATATCTCATCAATGTGTCACATTACATTACACAGCATTTTAAAAATCTAAATAAATTTTGACGGGAGCTTTTCAATTCACTTTTATGCCTAAAGCTTATTGTGATCACTGGATATTTTATTGATATTATTTTTTATCATTTCGATTTATGTGATCGTGGTATTTTTGGCTGCCGTAAAACAGTTAATAATGTATGTAGGGCCAAGAGCTTAACGCCGTTATAATATATGAATTATGGTAATGAAAAATTATAAGAAAAAAAAATGTGATTCTGTGATCTGGAAAAATGTTATGAGGTTGCCAATGTACTTCGACGTATCGTATTCGGAAAATATTGTAAAATATCGATAATAATTCCATTTGGTTAACAACATATTTTTGGTAATTTATTGGCTTTAAAGTTTTTTCTTTTTGTTTTTGTTACTTCTTACCATCTTTTTTACCTAATCGTAGAAAAGAATCATTTATGCCCGTCTTTAGAGAAAATTTGAATACAAAGTAAATTTGTTTTTTATTCTTTTGGGGTTTTACTCCATGAGAAGAAGTGTCCAACTATGTGAGTAAAAGAGAAAGAAATTGAATGTTGTCACGGCAGATTACAGTAGAGTTTATGTGGTATCATAATTCATTGATAAAACATAAATATTTCAATATGGTTTTTAGCTAATTCGATTTTTTTTCAGGCATTTAATAATGTTGCCTCAGTATAAAATTTTCTGTGGATGGCTTTTATAGGTAATACTTAAACGATTATGGGAATAACCTGCTGGTCCAATATCAGAGAATTTAAACGATAAATTTTTTAGTAAAAATTATTATCGTTACCGTCTTGTATACTATGAGAGAGTTTAAAGTGATTTGAAATAAAACTGTTTAGGAATAAGAATAGATGAATTTCTTATTATAGTTCTCTTTTATTTTTGTGGTTCGGAATATGTAAGACAAAGCCAATTTAAATTTTATCAAATTTAAATTAATTATTGCGCTCAATGGGAATAAAATTTGAATATGGTTGGTTGAATCATAAAATAGTTTCCAAACTATATGATTATTGTTTTTCATAGGTAACCCAATTGATTGAATTACTCCTTGATAGATCACAGGTGAGCATTTGAACTCATCGATGATTTACAATTTAAAATAGAGCCATCAACTTGGCTACAATAGTAATAAATCATTCAATGGGTTTTTGGTTAATATTTTATTTTTGTCTAATCGTATCACCAGTTGATTGATGTAAATGAGAAAGGTTAGCGGAGCAACCAAAACCATCGATTGATCGAATTTGAATGTTTATGATCGATATCATGTTCATGTAGTAAAATAAATAACGGATTGAATAGTTGGCTATTAATTCAATTTAATTATTAACGATTAAAATAAAGAAATCAAAAAAAAAATAAAACATGGTACTAATTGGTTCATCCCTTTTTAAAGGGCCATTGCACCTGTAACAATCATTGTATAATGATCAGTATTTGTTGTTTTTGGGCTATTAAGTAAGTTCAATGGCCAATGGATAATTCAATAAATTTAAATAATTAATTTATTTATGATTTTGGGAAAAAAAATTCAAGCAGCCAACATTAAAAATATTGTTTACATTTACTCTTTAATGATTGGAACATAAATAAAATGTATGTAATGTAATAACTATGATGATGATTATGTTTCGATAAAATTTATGAACCCCAAACTATAATTACTCTAACACGGATTCATTAACAAATTTTATTTGTGATTTAATAATTAAGGAAGCTTTGGCTCTTAACTGGAAAACTAAAAACGTCGTAGTAATGAAAATCGGTTGAGAAAACATAACCATAAATCATTTAAATTGTAAGAGCTTTAATCTTTATTTCAATTGATCGTAAGTTTTCTTGTTAGTTTTTTCTCCTTGAATCCATAAAAAGTTATTGAATCAGTGAGTTGGTAAAGAATTGGCTAAAAGTTCACTATATAATCGTAAATATTTAACTCTTTGCCAATTTAATGGAAGATTAAAAACAATTTTTGATGACTCTATTTGAGCATAAATTGGTTCACATAAAATAATAACAAAAATTCCAAACAAAAGCTGTTCTTATTATTATTATTTTTTATCTTGTCTTTTACTCATAATATAGGGTGGTATCAGCAGTATAGAGTCAAGTAAAATGGATATGGTCAATTTTTATGTGCAAAATTATTATTAATAATTTTCTGTTTTGGATACACAGAAACTAAAGTCGTTAAAACATCAATTTAGTGCATAAGTAATTCAAAAAAAAAAAAAAATCGTGAATATTATGAATTTTATGGTCCATTTAATGGTAACTCATCTTCTAGAATTATTAAATTTATCCTTATCTGCATAACTTTTATTGGCCAAAGAATCATCATACCGATGAGTAACATAAATTTCATTTCTGTATATATTTTCAATTTTTGTACATCACCATGTGAGAGATGTATATTGTGATCGTCTTATTCTCGATATTTGGAGAAAATCTTTTTCGGAATGTGCATATCCTTAAAAAAATGGAAAATGAATTTTCCACAAATGGCGACAATGTTCGGTGGTTCTTTCATTTTATATTGGCCATACCGGTTTTGTAATTGCAACCAAATTTGATCACATGATACTTTTCGAATAACTATTCAATTCCTGTGAACGATTAAGTAACTTAAAAATTGAATGATGTTAGTTGAGAATACTTTTCTGTTGTCCTCGTATATTTTTAGTGTTTTTTCATGTCAATTGAATTTTTGTGTAAACGCAGAAAAAAAATCTAGAACTGAATTAGTCGTTATTATATTAAGATATGGTATGTTGTCCATTTTAAATGAGTAGTTGTTTATGGTTGAGCTTTATCTTGAAATTTAAGTTCAATAAGTCCCACTTTTCACTATGATAGACGCACTGAAAAATCCTAATTTTTACTACAGAATACGGATTATAATTCGTTAACATTTCCAATCTGGTTAGTGTTGTATGGAAAAATTATGTAATGTACGTAAGGTTTTGAGGTGCTCAAAATCAGCAGGTTGTCGAAAATGTTATTATTAATACAAATGTAAAACAATAAATCAAGAAATGCAAAATGAAGAAATGGAAAAATATTTGATACATCTAAAGAATAGCTGAAGTAGTGATCATTTTTCTTAACGTCACTGTGTAGTATGTGTAATATAAAAACCGAAAATGCATAATAAAATCCTTGTATAATGATGGTATTATAGTGGTGTAATATACCTTATGTTTACGATATAGTCAGTGAACGATGAATATTACACTGCCAATGTTATGAACTTCTTAATATTTGCATTTTATATAAAACAACATTGCAATTTAAGGGCATCATCAAATAACAAAAACGTAATGAACATGTAGCCAAAGAGTATAAACGAATAACTATAGAAACAGTGATATTGACAGGTAATATAGAAATAAAAATTAATATTTTATGGGTGTTAAACATTATTATGTGGAAATGAAGAGAGAAGATCTTATTGATTATTATTTAAGAATATGGTACGAGTATTCGAGTATATTAAACGCGTGTAACTCTCGTGATATGGTGTAATAGAAATTTCATTGCCATAAACTAATCTAAGTGTTTGGGCCTGTTATTATTTAGTTATCGTCAATCATATGCCTTAAGGTACTTAGGATTCCTATATGCAAATTGTATAGTGCAATATAATCGATGTATACGATGAGAAGAGATCTCATATTAACTATTTGTTATTATCGTTTATTTATGATCCTGTGAACTTTTCGGAGTCGATTAATGACTTAATCATTTCGAATAATAAAAGAGCTTTTCTTTATCTTGTTTTTTTTTTTGTGCTGTCGATTATTATTTATGAACGTTGGATTTTAATAAACATCATTATATGTACATTTAAGATATTAGTATTTACATAATAATGGATAGATTGATACTGATTGGATATTGGATACCAATCACTTTGTAACATAATAGGGTGGTACACTATAGAACGTATTTCAAGGTATTTGTGACACTTTTAAATGCATCTCGATCTGAATTTAATTAATTCCTGTTAACCGTATCAATTGATAAATTGCTGTGATATGATCGCTCAAGGCTATGTATAATAAATTTTATTGTGTTGTAAGTAAAAAAATTATGGCAGAAAGTTAGTGCTCATAACACTCTTTTGATTTTCAAAATTTAATGGTGAATGGTGAATTAAGATTCCGTAATTTAACGTGTAATAAAGAGATCTTCTTTTTGATAAAAATTCAATGGTTTGAAAGACTCACAAATCATCTGTTGATAAAATTAATTTACAATTCATTTGTATGGAATGGTTCCGCGTACGGTAGCATTTTTATCGATGAACAAATTTTCTGTTTTCATTGATTGGATGGTTTCGTTTACATTGAAATGATGATCAATTTTCACACAAGCAAATATAAGAAAGAAATATCAAATGATTAACAATACTAAAGTCACGAAATCATGATTTAAATCAGTTTGACGTTCAATTGTCTTTGGTTATTTACAGGGAACAAATATCATTATGAACAATAATTATGTACAAAAATGAAAAAAAATCTAAGAAAAAAGTCATAAATTACAAAGAGACTTTGTTACTATTGATTCGCCAATTAGCTAACATAATAATGGCTGATAGATGGCTTCTGGAAGTTGAGGTTTTATGTGTATATTGTTCAGCCCATAAGTGATTAGTGTAAACATGGAAATGATATGGTATTGAATCACAATTTATGTTGTTTTCTAGGTGCTACCAACTATTTGGTTTTTTTTTTATTTCATCTTTGACTAGATTACATTTAAGTCATTATTAAAATATTAAGTTGTCGCATATCGTGATTTCGAACACACCCAAAATTAAGCCAAAAGAAATGATAATTTGTCTACGGAGGGGTATTCCTATGAAATTTATTGAATTGTTTTTTGAATGAAATGACAAGAAGATGAACAAAAATGTTTTATTGAAATTTTCTTTTAATATGAATTCTCAACAAGTTGGTCCACACAAATATGTCTTTTTCTTTTATTTTTTATTTTTTTGAATTTTTTATGCATAGCACGACATTAATTCATTGTAAATAAAATGAAGACACAGCTTCCGTTTCGTTAAGTAAATTTCCTTACATGGCGCTAATGATGGAGTAATTACAGTGTAAATTTACATACCAATTTATGTAAGCAATATACTTTAAGATGTCGGCATTGTTGATAAGATCACGTATATGGTCTTTGTATTCATTCAACCGGGTAACAAGTGACTGAAAAAAAAACTTTTTGTTTTTTCTTCTTTTAATTTGAATTAAACGAATATACAGTTCTCATACCAATAACTGTTCTATATTGAATTGGTTTTCTTATTATTTTTCTACATTCTTTTTTTTTTACTTCCACAACACGAAACTCAATGAATTCAATGAATTATTTATGAATGCACAACAGATAATCAATCCATGAATGATGCAGTACAGATTCATTCATCTAATTATGAAATCTTGAAGATCGATGGATCCTCAGTTTCATTGAGTAAAATGAACATTGTATTTTTGATGTCACTTTAATCTTTGAAGTGTCTCACTCAATTGACGATAATAATAATTCTCAACTATTAAGATCAGACCTATTTAATATACGATCATCTTGTAGTGCTTAAGCCGAATTACATTCATCTCAATGATCTACTTATGTTCACGTATGACAATTTGAATCACAGTTCCTTCTTTTTTTTATTTATGATTTAAGAATTTAAATTAAATGGTAAATCTGTTATAGTTTTGATTATTCCTCACCCACAAAAATCGCTATTCAAAAGCATTTCGTATAGATATATTCGGTTTGAACGCATTGCATGTCATTCAATTGACTAATATTTAGATCGCAGAATTATACACCTTGGCTTTGGGAAGCAAAGTTGTTGTTTATAAGCAAAGTTTTTTATCTTGAGTAACTTAAAAAGAAAATATAAAAATATTAAGTGAAAATGAATTTTATGAATGACTTAATCGGATTTGTCATCTTATTTATACACCTTAAAGAATATACCGCATTATATTTGAATCGATTTTTATTTCATGTCACTGTTGATGTCACAATATAACATTTTGAGTTATTTCATGTTTTTTTTTTAAACAAAGATTTTTGTATATACAAAATAACAACAAAATATATTGTAAATATGGAAATGGAAACCAATAATCTTCAATGGGATAAATGGTTTACAGGAAAAACATTGTGTTTCAGTTGACAGTTGGTTCTATTTTATTTAAAAAAATTTTTGATACAAAATAATGAAATAAAAGAAAATCATTTTGAGTGATCCAGATGATCCTCGTGTCCAGACACAACTAACGGCTTCACATATGAAATTGAAATTGATTATTCAGGTGCATTGGACCGAACTTGTTTGGCAATTCAATGAAAACCGGTGATCTTTAATCGAAAAACTATTTACCATATGAGAAGATACTTATAATGTTAATCTCATATCGAAAAAATATGTTCTTTGTTGTGCTAAACTTGTGAAGAATTAGCACACGTTTGAATTATTTTGCCTTTAGAGGAAATGGTGACAGGATTTAAACAAAGATTTATATTGTTTTTTAAATATTGAAGTCATTGTAGGTGTAAAATCTCTAATACTTCAACAAATTTATCCCGAATAAATAGAAGAAATATTTCAGTATGATTGTCTACAAATTAGAAAATAATTACATTTGACCCTGTTGTTCGTTTATATAAATTTCATTTGAACAGAAAATTCATGAATATAAACGAAATCAATTAATCTTAATCCGCTAATTACTAGCTGTTACTGTATAAAACTAAAAGAATCGATACAAGAAAAAAAAACTCTTGGATTTATTGGAAGAGACAGACTGAGATCTCTAAAAGATTTTTTACTAAATTTATTCAACATCTAAACACCGTTAAAATAATGATAATATGCATATAATAATTCTACGATTTCATTTACATAAATCATAACATATGAGATGAAAAACATCGAAAATAGATATGAATTAAGAGAATAACAACAGAAAATAATAAGATTTCTTTCGCTACGCCGGACAATTTCAAACAGATCACCCAAAAATCGAATGGAATGAACTCTACAACATTATTTGAATTCTTATTATAAATTCAATGACGTTGTAATGCTTAACTTCTTATGAATTTTCTACATAATATCGAATTATATTTCTATTTTTTTTTTACTATGAATGGGCATACCTGAGTTTGCTTATTCAGAGTCGAAACAGAAATAAATAAATTGTCAAGAAATCTTGGATTTATAAGAAGCTGATGGTTATGTTATGTTTTTTTCTACATTATACAGGTATCCAAAATACATAAAATTATCATCATTTACATGTTGAAAAGAGTTCAAGAAATAAAAATTCTATTTTATTTTGTTCGGGCAAAAAAAAAAGAGTAGAAACAGAAATATTAATAATAACACAAATGTGGATCCCAATTGGTACATAATCATATGTAAAATCGTCTTAATTCTAGACAATTATGCTGTTCAATATCATTGGCATGCAGCTATACACTCGTCGACATGAGATGACGATTTATTTTCTTTAACCCATCTCATGGAGTCTAAACTCTTAATTTATTACGCCCGGTGAGTTAAGCTGTGGAAACTAGAGAAATATACCTGTGCTCTGCGACGTTATTTTTTTCTTGTTTCTACTTTGAATATTTTACTCTCTCACAAGATTTCATATAAAACAATATTCTTATGATACTAAAATGTGTATTTAAGAATTGTCACACTCACAGGTAACATTAAATTAATATTAATTTTTTTTGTTACCTTTTGATAGATGAACGGTAATCATATTATTTTGGTGTTTATTAAATTTCTTGTGGTACTCCAAAGCAACGGTATTAATATTTAAGTTGTGTGTACCTCTCTGCGTTTCACTTTTGATAAAAACTTAAAACAGAATCATCTCTAATAATTTCGAATAAAAAGTGTCCTCTAATGGCTATTATTCATGGCATATCACTTATCTTGATGGGTCGCTATAGTAATCAACAATGTTTTGGTCTTATAATTGGGTCCAATGACATTTATGGTTTATCATTTTCACATTAATAGTTAAAATATAAAAACAAAACAGAAGAAATATCCAGCCGTATTAATGAGGTCCATAAGTATGTCGTCATTGTCACTTGGCGGGCGCTCTATTCTTTATCCAGTCTGTTTTTTTATACATTCTCACATACTTTGTTAGTGGAATCAGATTATCAATAATATAATTTATGCAACTGGGCAACTATTAAAGGATGATGATCGTATACCATCGAAAATTTTAAATAATAACCATAAAAAGCTTACGGCAGAGGAGTTGTTATCGTTTTCCTAAATGATATTTGATAAAAATGTAATAGCATTGGATCTACTGACTTTAGTCAGCTCTCACGAATTATTTTGGTTTTGTTTTTTTTTTTTTTATTTGGAAACCACTTAATTGAAATGTTTTACCGTTTATCATTTACAAAACTCTATTTCCATTCATTTTTTTTTTCTTCTGATAACAAATTGATATTTGAGTTCAATGTAAGCTTTTACGGTATTCCAATGATTTCATTTGAGCATAAGTTTGTTTTTTAAATATTCAAAAAGATTTGGGTAAAAAAAATCAATTAAAATTATGTTAAATTTGTAATTAATCATTTGAATATTATGTTGTTTGGTTTAAATAATGATGTGAAACGTGCTTATATACATATTCGATTTGTATATGTTTATTTCAGTGGTAATTTAAACTGGCTGATGATCAAAAGTGTGAGGAATTGCTGTAACGATATTTCGTGGTTGAAACATCAACGATACAAATTGTTCATTCATTAATAATAAATGATTGTTTGTTTGGGTATAAAAAATAATGTGGTTAATTGTGGATACCAAACAGGGCGAAATATACGTCAATAGAATGAAAATCTTTAGTTGCACCGGGGATACTGGATACTACGGGATTATAGTACCAGAACAAAATGAATTAATATAACCTTTTACTTGTCTGTGATTCCAATAAGAATACTAGACAGATTCATACGTTTATTCTATCGTCTACAATATCGACTAGGAGACGCAGCGTGTGATTAATAAGACAATTTACTTTCAAGAACTTTTCTTGTATACTCATTGAATACCTTTAGCCATCATATTCTACTCGATATGCAATTGTTTGGATTTACATTCAATTGATCATATGCTATTGTACCATACAATATAATCAAAAATATTTAAAATTTATAATGAATTATATTGAAATTATTATGTTTTACTTCATATGTATATTTTGATAATTTATAGAGGAAATATGATGCCATATTGCATAAATTCATTTGAACTCAAGAATTCAATTTAATTTTATATGAGAATTTCATTTGAATTTTTTGGTAGAAACAATGTAATTGATTAATATTGGAGAAAAAAAACAAAAATTTGAATTGATTTATATTTAAATTGATTATTAATTGCTATTGCGGTATTTCTATGTTTGACTTTTGGCCATTTAGAAAACAAAGATAGAAAAATTTCGCATACCAGATGGAATTGAAACTCTGATGGATGTCCAGAAAAAAAAAAAGAAATGAGTATCATACATTTAAATTTTTTTTGTGGAAATTTAATAATTTATTTTCCATATTTTTGCTCGTTGGATAGATCAGTTAGGGTCATGACAGCACATTGTAGTAATTGATGATAATCTGAAATTGAAAAATTAATAATTATACCACAGATGTATTGAAATTGGTCAAAATACCACCAAGTCAGCAAACTGTTGTGAATTAAAAGAACCAAAAAAAGAGAAAAATGAAATCAATCTGATGATTGGCATTATAACTGATGAATGTTCAATCCATGTGTGTTGGTCATCACGTCTTTGTTTGATCATGATGAAGAAAAAAGAATAAATTCCTTGAGGTGACTGTTACCACATTCAACACCTTAAAATTTTCAACATTACAAAGTGTTCATTGTTCCCAGTTGCCATCGACTAGTTAACCATTGACAATACAATTTATATTTTTTTTTTGGTTAATTCAATTCAAACGTTTTCAATCTTACACATATAGAAATTTAAGAGATAACAAAGGATCTAGCAAGTCAGTATCATTCAAATGAGTTTCAAGAGTTTCCTTTTTTAATATAAATTCGAAAGATCATAGGACATTGTTGTACCGATGATGTTGTTTCTCTGGTCACACAAAACAAGATTACCCCAGATCAATGAATCATAATCGGCTCAAAAGAGATTAAGGATACAAATTATTAACACTTGCAATAGATAATTTATTTAGAGTGAAGCATGATACACAGTAGAAATGTATTGATAATGGCTACGATCAGAGACCTTCAACATAATTGATATGTAACATAGAATTATTTGTGATGTTAAAACAAATTTGTTTCTTCCAAGATAATGATCAATTTTAAAATTTTGTTGATTTATTCTCTTCAGAATTCTATATTTAATATGTATGTATATATCAAGTCTCAATCAATTGAAAATCCATTGGCTACCAATTAATGTTAATATGGCGTTTCTTCTCTCTTTAACCGAACAGATACAAGATACGTTTATAGCCAAAATGTAATTGGCCTATTGTAAAGATCAACGTTTCAGATAGAAGTTTATCTATAAAATTTGAATTAATTTAAATAAAATTGTTTAACTGAAAGTAGTGGAAGAATCTTTGTATAGTACCAAAGTGATCCAAACGAAATAACCAATTAATGATATTTCGACAGTTTTATGTTCACATTTCACCTATAATTTGCATTTATGCACGACTGTAATATCCTTTTGGAGTTAAATTAGATAGTTGCGTTATGTATTTTCACCTATGTGAACTGATTAACATATATCGATTTGGATGGTGAACTCTTTCATTCTTTTTTCCGTAAACAGTTTTATTGGTTTAGTGATCAAAATGTTCAGGGTGGATTTTAATACAAGATCACTGTTCGTTGTTAATTGTTTCGATGGCCTCTGAATTGATTTGCATAAATCGATTATAAATGAAATAATAGTTATCGAATGGAAATTGTACATCATTATATTGGCCAGTGAATAAGAAAGTGATGGTATTAAATTATTTAATTCTTTACACACAGTGTAATTGTGTTGTCTATTGAGCTGCCTTCGTTGAAATTGGATTAAAATTGTCGTTGCCACCTAAAGACACACTATAAAATGTTGAAAAATAATGTTAAGTAACTGAAATCTAAAACATTACATCGTATAAAATATTGGTACATGACATAACTCACCATGTTATCCCATTATTGGTGCTTCTGCATAGTCGACTTGACTATTCCAATTTTCATGTTGTCCAGCATTAATGTTGAATGTATTTTTTATGTGTGAATGTTTAGCAAATTTTATACGATTTTGTGAGACCAGTATACGATCGGCTCATAAATAATCTAAACGTGATAAAAATTCTAATTCATGATGACGGACTCCTTCTGGGTGCCACAGTCAATAAAACACTTTTTTTTCTTTCATTTGGGGATGCTACATAAAAAGATAGACCGCGCGACATTTAAATTGCATTTTCATCATTGCATAAATGAATAACATATCAGAGATATGAGATACACAGTTTAGTATCAAACCGTGCAAGTGATAAATGGACACAGATCGGATGAATCGGTTTTATATCTGTTTAATACTCCTTCTTTAACAGATGTTCTTCTGTGCGCACCGAAATGTATATTCATTTTAAATAAGTATTATGAATTTGCAAAGAAATCATATTAACAATAACAAATAACAAGATTTATGTTTCATTTTATATTATCACTAAAAATTTTTTTTTGTTTTATTTTGTATGTTCCATTATACACTAAAAGAATCTGTTTAAAAATTTAAATCTATCTTGAGCTTAATACACTATGCAATCGAAGGGGGGAGTATTTGTGGATTGTTGTATGGAACTCCCCGTCCACTAAATGGACTATTAATATTTCTCAATAATAAATTACATAAATAATAAACATCAGATCGCATTAAAGTAATAATAGTTAGTCAAAAATTAAATTTGATCTGAATTATTTACATGAAAATTAACGTTTTACACCGTAAGAAGTTCAACTAGTTCAATGGTACTGACAATTAAACGTCACCATGCATGCAATGTAAACTATTTGAATCCTGGGAAAGTTCGTCTAATGATGGGTCTTTAATCATAAAAAATTGAAAAGAAAAACAATAAAAACAAAGTTAATAAACTTGATTGATTAATTTCAGGTGAATAAGACAAATATATCGTGTAAAACCATTCTCGTTTTCATAAATTAATTTGTTTTATTCGGAAGAAATGTAATGAAGATTCAACAAAAATTGTAAACAAGAAATATGTAATTATTAATGATCATTTTATGTTTGTTGAATGGATTAAACAGACAAATGATTAGTACCAATGTTAAATAGATAAAACTAAAGAGATGAGGTTTTAATTACCATGTGGTGTACATAACGATGTCTTCATATTATTATTACGTAGCATTATATCGGCATGTTGTACAACATTATTTTGGAATGCATAAGTTAATTGTAAGTTTATGTGACGACTCCCAAAGTGTCCACTATCAAGATCGCGTGGCACTGAAACTGGATCATGTAATTTATAATTTTTTATTTTTCGTTAATTCAGTCAACATTCCATAAATTGTTTTAACCCAAAAATAGAATGAACAGATAGAAAAAAACAATTAATCATGAATATAACTTTACCTTTAATTTTGCCCGTGTGAATATGTTTCTTTTGTCTGGCACGAGAATTTTGAAACCACACTTGTGTTACACGTTTACTTAGTCCCGTTACCGATGCGATCCGTTCCAAATCCTGTCCATCAGGATTACTGTCAATTTGAAAATTCGCCTGTAGTACTTGTAATTGTTCCTCGGTAAATGTTGTACGAACACGTTTTACTTTATTTTTATTATAGCCGTCGGTATCACATCCATCTAAATGAA
This sequence comes from Coboldia fuscipes, assembly GCA_001014335.1. Classification (NCBI taxonomy): domain Eukaryota; kingdom Metazoa; phylum Arthropoda; class Insecta; order Diptera; family Scatopsidae; genus Coboldia; species Coboldia fuscipes. The sequence goes on from JXOR01001191.1 coordinate 21,129, forward strand.
ATTCATTCAACGAAATCAATCAAACATAATTAAAGATGTCAATTGAATTTAAAATTTATTGATGAATAACATTTCACTACTCACCATCACTTGATGCTGTACCACTATCAATTGTTTCCATATAATGCACTTTGCATAAAACACGATCATCAATTAGTGCAAATTGTTCACCAGTTGATAATTGACGGCTGCATTCATCGCATGCAAAACAGGCAAGGTGATAAACTAATTCACGTGCACGTCTAACCCAATCAGATGCTGCTATACTACGGCTACATTTCGCACATTTTGCACCAAATTTTCTATCGATTTAATAATAGATGAGAATGAAATTTAATTGGAGTCAAAATTCATAGAAAATCCGAGTTATTTTTGAATAGCAACTGAATTTGATGACGTCGTACCATTTAGAAGTTAACAATTACAACGTTTGTGATGTCGAACAGCTCAAAAACGCTCAAGAATCAGACAATGTTTGCCACTTAAATGTTAAGTAGTGTTTTTCAAGTGATTGTGAAGTGATGAATTGGCCCATCTCAACAAATATCCGAAATGTTTAAGCCAAACGATCATTACGTGTATTTAGTGAATGATTATTAACATTTTCTTTCTTAATGTCTGTAATTCCAGGTGATTATTAATGATTAAAATTGAACGATTCACTGTTTTTCTTTGTATGAAATTTACAGAATTATGGAAAATAAAATAAAAGAGAAGTAACTTTTTTGTCAGTTTGAAATCATTATAAACGACTATTCTTGACTTATAAAATGATTGAGGAATTTATTTCATATTCAAGAGGTTTATTTTCAAATTGTATCGAATTGGGTTCGCGGTGATATCAATAACCGTGTCGATTGTCATCTGAACAATTACAGGAAATGATCGAGTATAGTACTGGAGAAGCAAAGACTGAAATTTCGATTCGTTTGTGGGATTTGATTAAAGTTCTTGTAATCTTTGCGCTGGTAAATAATTATGTTCAATGTGTAGAATTGAATGTCAATGAGAATAGGCAACGAGAAGCTAATATCTCATCGTCCTGTCGGCAAAACATGGGTACAATGGATGGTGTTATTTCAATATTATTGAAATGAATTTCTGTGTTAATCCAATAGTTGAAGATCATGCATGCAAACAGTGAATTATTGAATCGATTCTTCTTCATTTTGAAATGGAATGATAAATAATATATTATTCTGTCTGTGACTCACATATTGAACATTTAAAAACAAAATTGATAATATCCAATTGAGAACGAAAGAGTGAAAAAAAAAGAAAACATTAAGAAGTTATTAATAATAATATTAATTCAGTACAAAATGAATCAACAAGTTATACACTTTACCATTCAAAATTGGTTTCAATCCTTTTATTTTCTGTTTTTTTTTTCTTATTTTCATTTGAAATCACCTGAATATCCTCCTGAATTTATTACAATACAAGATCATCGATGATATATTTTTTTCATGGTTATTCTTATGATCATAATCCAATATCGAACTTATCGAATTTATATAAATTAAATATAAACATTTTCCATTATTACAACTACCTTTGATGATGATTATAAATGGTAAAAAATATCACCTTTTCTTACGTTTGCTTAAAGAAAAATGAGATTTTTTTTTTATTTCATTTTCTCAGATTCAGTTAAACAATTTTATTTTGTCTTTTCATCGATTTAAATTTCATCTTGGTCTAAATGATGGGGTACCCCAAAAATTATAAAATAGTATTGAATGCCAGATATGAATAAAAATGAAGATGAAGACACAAATATAAAGTATTTTTAATAATTTTCACGCTTTTAACATACTTAATGTGCGGCTAAGAGTTTCAAGTTCAACAGTTTTCTTTTATGGTACTCTTTTGGTCCAGCTATAAGTTAATTCGTTTAATAAATTCAATGTATTTTTATGCCTAGTAAATCTTCTTTATTCCATATTGTGCCGGTCGGTTGTATTTTGGGCACTAAAATTACTATCATACGGATCATAATGATATTAATGGAAATATGACTTTTATGTCATGGTAGATTTTCACTATTGAAGACGATCGATGGGGTTAAATTTTTAGTTTAAGCGATGTATTGCATGAAAAAATAAATAATAATTTGCCTTTTCATTATGGGCGAAAACGTAACTAAACAGCCAAGAGATCTAATATCCAATGTGGACAATTAATCAAATGATCGTTTGATTCACGGTATGATAATAATCGATCAATAACAATAGAGAATCTGATGGTGTTAGACGGTGAGATGAACTCGGTCAGACCCCCCAAGATAAATAACATCGATTGATTCTCTTTGGTTGTTTGGCTCGCGAGAAATGTTATTATTGTTTCTTTTTTTTTATTATTTTGGCTCATTTATTGAGAGATGAAATGAAATTCCGTAAGGGGCCAAACATTCCATTTAACTCTTCTTACTATAAAGACATTGTAATAAAAATATTTTGATGTTAGAAGAAAATGGACAGTGAAAATAACTAATCGGTAGATTTAATGGTACAATTAGATGATTCTATTATGAATTATGATAATCTCTGATGTTGGTATTTGATAGGCTGACCGACAACTCCATAGCTATGGATTCTTGGCATTGCAATAAGAAATATTTAACTTGGTCAATGTCATGAATTTATTTCTTGTTTTCAATTCATATGAATCATATCGATGTTGAATTAAAATTTGAATATTGATTCATCTCGAATACTTGTAGAAATCATCGTACCAATCCGTTACATTAAAATTTCAGAAGAAAAACTATTGAAAAGTTTCGATCGAAATCGATTTAACTAAATGGTGACAATATAAAACAATATGGAAATGAACATTTTCTATTTCGATGGGTGTGAAATACTTAACATTTACTAATCACTTGGTGACTTGGTCAAACAACACTAGAATTTTGAAATAAAATACAAACAGTAGAATAAAACAATCTAGTCAGTGTCTTAAATAAAAGTTGTCCTCACACCTTTATGCCATGATTTATGCAACAAACGTGTAACATAAACATTGAAATAAAAGGAAAAGCTTATAAACTATATCGAATACCGTTGAACAATTTCACAGTGACAAGAGAAAAAAAAAAAAAATTGAGAGAATTGATTTTAACTGGTCGCATAAAATTATGCAAATTTGAAATGACACACGATTTATATGCAATTGGTGATCTTATGGATAAATGTTGTAAGATTGAAACAAAATTCCAATTATGCCGCTACTGTGATTTTCGATTAGAGAAAATATTTTCGATTTTTATTGGACCACAATATATTGGTAATACCTTTAGTTTTATTATGATTATTTATACAACTTTAATGGCCGTTCTTTCATTTAAGTTTTTTTTCCGATTCTTTAAACTGTTTTTACTAATCTAAATGGCGTATGATACAGTCGGCAGATTTATACGACAAAACACCAAAATCTCTGAATAAAAAAAATTAAATCAGAAAAAAGAGCGCACTTGGAAGAAAAACGGTGTGTTACAGTGTTTTGATAACAACAAGAAAAAAAAACCAACAGAATAAAAGTAAAACGGCGTGAACATGAAAAAGTGCACGAATTTGCATAATTAAATTAGAGAGATAATAGGGAATTTTATTCAGGTTCTTTCACATCAGACCTGTATTGTTTTGATATTAAATACAGAATCAAAAACATGTAGGCAGCTAATAAAATGCATGTTACCGAAAATGGGTTCTCCTTGTCTCTCAATTTAACATATCAGTGGAGTACATTAAATGGTATGCATACCAAAAATGAACAATTATTGAACCTGTTTTCATGTACTTCATACGGATTTCCACTTCTACAAAAGACAGTTTACATTTTATGTTCAATTCCAGTTGTATTTTTCATTTGTTTTTTTTTAGTTTTTACTTCCAAAGTCTAATGATGATGAATATTGATTATGTGTACCTTACCTTAAATCAAATGAACGTGTAAAAACGTAGTTTTCTTGTTTTCGTAGTGTGTTAAAGAATAAAAAAAAAACAAAACAGAACTCACTTGACGTAATCCGTTTTACAGTAAACCTTCCGTTCACGCAAATAACAGCTTTGCTGACGATCCAAAGGCAGCAAACAAATACAACATCGTAGACATGACCCGTGCCATGAGCATCCACCTACCTCCAGATAATATCGATCTGCTATTGAATCACTACATGCTGTGCACGATTTCAGCTCAGTCTGATATGATATTGAAATTGCAGTTAATAAATACGAAAGAGATAAGATAAGTAATTAATTTGAAAATTTCTAAATGAAAGATTTCATACGTTTCATATTAAAATTGTAAGGAGATACTTGGGATTGTAAAATTTTCCGTCGCAAATTGATTGAGAAATTTGCTACCAGTTACAAGACATGATCATCCATTCATGAGAAATGTCATAAGCAATATGTTCAATGTAACATTAAAATAATTTGTACGTAATTTTTCACAAGGGACTATTAATAGTCGTTATGTTGGAAAATTAATTTGAAACCCTCCATATTATAACATGACGACGATTAAACCAAAAAACCACCACTGTTGAATGAGACTTTTATATTTTCTAGTACAATTTTTTTTTGTTTCTGAGGGGTGAAAACATGTCACAAGATAATGAAAAGTGAATGTTACCGTTTACTTGACATTTTTCAAGGAAATTTAACAAGGAACAATTGAACAATAGAGAACAATAACGTTGGTCCAACATCAACCACTCTTACAAATTCATAAAACAGTGTTTGAATATGATGAGATTCAATGAATAGTATTTGCCAAATAAAATAGAGCGACCAAACTGTAATGACTATTTAATTGACTTCCTTCTACGTCCTTCCTTCCATTCAATTCATTGCTGAACATAAATTTGGCGTCATGAAGTCAATAATATTGTTTGCCTACTTTAATGTATCTCCTCTTTTTTCATGTTATTTTGAATTTTCATTATGAATTAAACGATAAAAAATATTTTAACTGGATCACGTTTGTAAATATCCTGTACATTTCCTTTTATTACGCACGATTAATGTTTACCCATTTTTCATGCTAATATGGTTTCCCCAATTGATTGTATACGAGACGTGAAACAACATATTTCATTGGTTAAAAATATAAAATGAAATAATCATTAACATAAATATGAATAATATGTCCTGTTGCCATATTTGAAATTTATTACCATATGAATTAAAAAAATATGTTCCATTATCATGTTTATTAATATACATCAGTATTTTTTATCCGAGTGAAAATACACGAAACATAACATTTTATTATTTTTCCATCCAAAAGGGGATGATTTGATTGATCTTCAGTTCCATCAAAAACTTTTCTTCCGTTAAAATCATATATCAATCGTTATTATTAACTTTCTTCATCTTATTCATTTGGAAATACATGATAAAAAGAAACAGCCTCTTGATAACTACAACTCGATAGCTGTAAATCGGTTTATTTATTATTATAGTTTTGTTCGATTTGACTCTATTACATTGATTTACATTGATTTGTAATTGAGAGAAGGTGATCTCTCTTAGAAAAAATGCATAGAATTGCAAAGCAGAAGCGCACACCTCATTCGATTATTGTGTTCTGTTCTATACCATTGTTCAATTCAAGTGACTTATTGATTTTATGTTGAGGCTAGTTAAAATCATAAAATTTGTATTGTCCTTTTGCTATTTTTGAATCTGATAATCAAAAAACTCAGCTCAGGGAAATAAATTATTGGAATTTGAGATTTTTGAACAGAATACAATCTTCTATGGAGACAAAAACTGATCTAACCTATGCGGTTATTCAGATCATAATCGTAAATTTTTTTTTTGTACATTGTAAGGTAACAAACGTGTCAGCTAATAACATCTGCTTATTGCTAAATCGGATTGAATTGGTACGCGCGCCCCTGCAACTGCCTCTTCATAATTCATATGACAGTAGAGATAGGTTACAGTCAATAGGAATACTGACTTAATAATAATGTAATATGCATTATAACGACAATGTTTATATGGTTTGAATTGATGGGGATGAGGTTTACCAACAAAACAGACGAACATTTGAAATACCAATGATGAATTGCCATTTGAATGGTTTTATGAAAACCGTTTCATCTACCTCCTTGCTGATGTCTATAGTAAAATCGATCAAGGACCAAGACCATTGTTCAACTGTTATATCCTCATAGTTATGTGGAATCTATGAAAATGTTCATTGTCACTTTTCATTCATGTTTGTTACAGTCACGGTGTATTTTGATTGGATAGAAAACATCATTGTTAATGCGGTGTGATAAGTGAACAAATCTGTTTCGAGTAGGTTATTAATATCCAAGGGTTCTAGTTCTTCTCAATAGTAAATTTAAAATAAAACTATGAGATAACATCATGTTTTATGTTTATGCAAAATTCTATCAAATATTTTATAGTGCCCATATCACATTTTCATTTTAGTTTTATTTTATTCTCTTTTTTTGGGTCCCGTAGATTATTTTGCTAAATAGAAATCCATATTGAAGTATATTTATCAATAGAATATTTGATACCACAAATGATATCATTGATAGTCTTTTATTGATCATAATAAGATTAAAGAGTTTTCCCATAGTTTCTTTTAAACGTGTTTAAGATCCCATTTAATTCAAGTGTTCACTGGCACTGTATCGAAATGCTTCCCATCGATTGTCCAGCATAAAAAAAAAGTTTAACTTTGACCGTCGGTTTTACAAATTGTTTTCCATTCTATTTTTCTTTTTTTTCCAATATTTCTACCTCTTTTTTTTATTTTAATCGATCTCCATTAAAATATCAAACAAAAAGAAATCCATATAAAGGATTATGGTCATTATTAATATGTTCAATGTGGAATTTGATCAAAAACATTTATATTAAAATTCAATGTTTTATTGGGGATTGGATGCTATTCTGGAGGTATATAAGTTTAGTATTATTTCTCTGTTATTAATTTTGTATAACATTTCAATGGTTTTATGAACCATATAACAAAACTTGTTCTTCTAATAGCTAACGCTCAGTGAATAGTGACAGAATTTTAAAATAAGTATTACTCTAAGTATATCTTACCTTCATCACCGATTGTCTGTTTTAACGGCATTCAGTATAAGAAGTATCTTATCTTTTCAAATAAATTCAATCAGCTGTGATTTGGCTATTTCACTAAATTTTCTTTACGCGTGTACTCAATTATGCATTTTTCCTATTAATTATTATTGAATATTCATAATTTATTTGCTGAAATATAACAGCATTAATCCATATTTATATCTCATAGTTGGATCATATAAAACTGAAAACTGCATAATCACAGTAAATTGATTAATACAAATTTCTTGGCCACTTTTTTTTATTTTCTTATTGGGAAAAACTTTATTGATTGATATGACCGAATATTCTGTATTTTAATTGAGTAACACTATCAGTTCATGGACTTATTGCCAATACGATAACGGTTTTAATCACTGTGAGAAAATCAACGGTGTTGGTTTACTGATCATTTCAAATGCTAACAATATCGTTATTTCATTATTATTTTGTTTTCGTTTCGCGATATAAAATAAATGAAAATTATTATCCAATTTGATCTAAACGTGCCAGAAAACTTTTAACTGATAATTACATATGATAAGGCTCATTAAAATCACCCAAAATCTAAACAACTAGAATTAAAATAAATAAAAAGAATTTAATTTTCTCTTTAACGCATACACAGAAACACTTGACCGATTAAATACACTAAAACATTTTTGTTAAAATATTCTTATTCATTTGATTAAGTTTTCTGCAACTAAATGAAATCCAAAGTAAATTTGCAAACATAAAAAATTAAATTCAAATGATTTGACGATTTTAAACTTCTTATACATTATTTATTACGTGAGTATATCGTAAAATGAATTTTTCCTCACAAAATCCATAAATATAAAACACTCTAAATCTAAGATGATTTGATGATCAAATGAAGATGATTTTCATATCATTGATTCTTATCTGACAAAAAAAAGACTCCCATTTTCACTCGCGCAATAATGTTTCAATAGACTGGTGTCTGTCTCTCTTTAATGATATTTTTTTTATCTCTCTCTCTAAAATGATGGAAACTTTTTTTTTATTTACAAAGAAAAAGAAAACGAAAATAAATAAAATATTTGAAAATATCATGGAAAAATCACGGATTTTAAACTGAACGTAATGAACTACCGTAAGTGACTAGGTGAACGTTACCCACCAAAAACTTTGGATGTGTAATAAAATAAAATAAAAGTTTCAATTTTTCTGTTTAGCTTTTCGTATAGGTACGATCTCTTCGCGTATTTTTGCTTCCTTTTTGTATATTTTATGATTTTTTTATTCTTTTATGTCAATATTATTATTCTGATTTAATATACAGTGAAATATACATATGAATTTGATACATGGCGTTGAGTATCGTGTAAAGCTGAGATTCTTGTTTTTCAGTTGGCCAAAGAAGTTGTATAACAATTCTTTACTTGTTATTTCTTTTTATTTTATTTGCTTCAATCGTTTTCTGTATAGTTTTTGTTTAACTTTTTTTTTTTTGCACGTCAAATCGCGCCTGCTGTTTTATAATCGTAAAAAGGTGAAGACCATTGAGATTTGGCGCAATGCTTCTGTAAAAAAAAAAATATGAACATCCCAAAGACAAAACTTAAAACGAAAATCTCTTATTATCTCTCTGATTTTGTATTTCACTTATTTCTTTTTTTTTTTGTTGATTTCATTTGTTCGCTGTGTATTACTTCATCTGCCATTCGGATAAGAGTACTCTGCATGAGATGAAAAATCATTTGAACTGTTTTTTTTTTATTACAAGACTACTGAAGTATGGAGATGAGTCTTTCAGTATATTGGGGGGATAGTCATTTCATGTATTACCAGATGATGTTCAGTACAGAATATTACGATTTTTATGTTTTTAACTGGAAATCAACACTACAAATTTAAGTATTTTACCGACATTAAAATTGGTTTAAAGTGAGCAGTTACATTGCAAAAAAGTAAAGGAAAACTAAATTTGCTGAATGTTTGAAATAAAAATTTACATGAAATCTGACGTGTTTTATTACCAATATCATATTTAAAATGCACTGAAACGTTGAATAATTTCCATATTGAACTACGGTGGAAAATTCTAAGGATATCAATGACAAGACTTACGTGATGTTATATAGCGCGATAAAATATAATGCTAAGGCGGGATTTCGTTTCAATAACGCCTTTTATTTCCTTTTTTATCAGCGGATGAGCAGAACATTGAAAAGGACGAGCTTCTTTGGTATGATGAAAAATCGAAAAATAAATTCGTATTATTGGAATCATATCAATGTTGTTTACCATGAAAGTCAGCATATTTATGGTGGATTAAATCACATGTGTAGAATCAATGATAATTCGATAAGCTTTGATTTCACATAATGTTATATATTTCATATTACCAACTAAACGACAACGTCTAACGTGTGTTATGCAAAAAAAAAACGTAAGAATCAAAGATAAAAATATAAGTAAAATCAAATAGATTAGATTATTTTGAGAAAAAAATAAATAGAAACAGATGAGCCCTGCTGTGCATTACAATTGATCCAGATCAGATGGTATTGAGTGGAAGAGGAAACGATTTTATGTTGTATACCAATTCATTTGATATGGGAAATTTTTCTTTATCTGATACAAGCACCCCATTGAGCCCCGCATAAAATTTTCATCATTCACTATATGCAACATAATCGAGAGTAGTAGCATATAAGGAAATGGAAGTGAACGAGTGAAACAAATTGTAAATTGAAGAAATCAAAAGATTAACTGAACAATTGCAGAGATACTAGAAGATCATTGAAAATTAAATTCTAATTGATTCCATACTTAAGAATCTAATTGATATCATTTTATTACAAATTATTTTGCTCACGTATCCAATCGATAGGCGAACATCATATTGAATGAAATGAATGAGCGTGAATTGTACAATTTAATCAAACAGATGATAAGCTACTGGCTATTGGGATTCTATAAACCATTCGATGAGTAAAATTTCTATTCCAGTAGTAAAGAAATTGTAAACGAATTTTTTTTATTTTACGTTGTTATCCATTTCCCCAAGGCGCCTTATTAATCCAAACGTTGGGCTTGAACGCCAATTGGCATTGCATTTGAATTAGTTACTTGTGTGGTGAGTTTTGCTAAAGTACATTACTTTATGGTCCAATCATTATTCATTCATAAATTCGCAATACACGATTGGAATGTAATAAGATACGGTGAAATAACGTCAATGTCTTATGTTGATTATTTTTCAATTTTTTTTCTTTTTTTAAATTGAGTTGTATGAAATAAACTAATAATTATTTAATGTTTTATTAAATTGCAAATAAAGAAGAAAAAAATATGAAAATATTAAAAGGAAATAAAAGACCGGTGTAATAAGAGATTCAGTTGTTTGTTTTTTTTTTCTTGATATTTTTTTCTATTATAAATAATTCAATATTAAATTAAATATATACAAAATATGGGGGATTTGAGATTCTATTTAACCACTTATTGAGCATCATTTGACAATAAAAAAATTTTTTGAGACAAAAATTGTCCACACATTTTAACAATTCCATTATGATTTCTTACATGACACAAAAAATAAAATAGAAAACAAATGGAATAAATGTGCAACTGTTGGAATGCATGTGTTATGTTTTATGATTTTTATCAAATAATTGACATAAAATTCATACAATTGAAAAAGAAATAAAAAAAATGAATAAAATCGAATAGAAATAAATTTCAAGTAAATGCCATTTTCTTAAGTAGCTATTACTGTTATGTAATGTCCATCTCATTAATAATATCATCTCAGAATTCCACACATTTCATTTCAAATGTTTCAATGTTTGATTTTAATTTTTATGCTCAAATTGTTTTACAAATAAAATATATCATTGACACCGTGTAATGTAAACTCTTGTATATGATAATTGACTTTGTTAAAGATATTCGTATCATTGGGTATAGGATATCCTCTATTAAAATACTGATCGGTTGAGTATTAACCGATTTCTGAACAAAATTATATATTTTAAAAGAAAATTATTGTTCCTAAAAGTAAATTAATTACTGGCGTTTATGTCAACATTTCATTTACCATTACACAGGAGTTCATTATACAGTTTAACAATTAAATTATTGCATTGCTCAATTTAAAGAATCATTACAGTGCCACTAAATTAATTATTAATAAATAAATTAAATTCAATTTAAATTTTAACTAACTATGATTAAGGAGCCATTTAAGCCAATGGTGATTCATATTATCACCCATTTAGCATATTCTTAGCATATCACGATCCATTGTTGTATCATTATTATTACTAATATCGGTGTTATTATTCGTTAGTATAGTATAATTATTATTTAATTTTCGTTTGCCTGGATGCGTATGTTTTTTTTGTCGTGCCCTTGCATTTTGGAACCATACTTGTGTAACACGTTTACTAAGGCCAGCAATTGATGCAATCCTTTCCAAATCCTGTCCATCCGGGTTACTATCTATTTCGAAATTAGTTTGTAACACCTGTAATTGTTCTTCGGTGAATGCGGTTCGGACTCGTTTAATTTTCTTTTTAGCGTTGTCGTCACCATCCAGGCTACCTGGTTGCCATTAGAATGCATACAAATTAAAAAATTTTATATTTTTTTTAGAAACAAAACAAAACAAAAACAATTTTAAATATTAATCATTTGTGATAATACATAATACTCGTATCACTCTGAATTAATAAAACTGAATTGGGTTATTTCTTTTTTCTCTCTTATTTTAAATACAAATAATTTCGATATTGATCAATTAAATATAGCGAATGATATAATCATACATACCGTCACTTGATGTTGTTTCCACCGTTTCTAGATAATGTTCTTTGCATAATATTAAATCGCCCATTAATGAGAATTCTTCACCAGTGGATAATTGACGGCCACAGGTATCACATGCGAAACATGCCAAATGAAATACTAAATCCTTTGCTTTTCGCACCCAGTCAGTCGATGATATTGCACGAAAACATTTTGTACATTTTGTTATGAATAAACTATAAACGAATTAAAATGGTGAATCAATGAAACTCAATTGTTTAGATGATCATTTTTCGGTTTTTGTACTCACTTATAATAATCAGACTTGCAGTATACTTTTCTGTCTCTTTCGAAACATGAATATTGTTGATCCAATGGCGATAGACATATACAACATCGGAGACATGACTCGTGCCAAGGATGGCCACCAACTACGATTACATATCTGTCACAGATAGGACCATCACATGCTGTGCATAACTTCATTTCCACCTGTGAAAATCATATTACAATTATCAATTAATGTTATTCGTGTTATCAATTAAGGAACAACGTTACAAATTACTATTTAAGATTTTCAATTATTGTTTTTCGATCTTAAATATTTAAAGTGAATTAAAATCTAACGGAATTGCTGACGTGATTCCTTTAAATTTGATGATCATCATAATTATATTTGATTGAGATTTTATTCATTTTTTAAAATATTTAATTCAATTATTTTCTCATTGATATTCTTAAGTAGAAGCGTTTATAGCTTTGACTTAATTCTCCATTAATTCAAACGTTAAAATTATAATGACGATTACTGAAGGTGGTCAAATTAGTTATCGTGAATATATGAATATTATGGCGCCATAATGATTTGTTATTCTCGTGTCTCTTATTAACAGAAACTACCATTGAATGAGTTTGATAATACTTTCAAAATGATCAAGGACTTTAAAGAAAAGCCCACAATTTTTTCTAGAATCAAAATCAATAGAACCTTTAACGGTTTGTAACACAATTTATTGTCTTGATGTTACCGATTAAGCTAAATGGATAAGCAATTGAAAATAAGAAAGAATGAGAGGACACTAAATGCGACGACACACTTTTTCTCACCTGGAGAGGGGTGATAAATTACACACGTAAAAGATACCATTACCCATTGACCAGCACCACAGGATGCTTAAAGATGAATTCGATATTACAATGGAATTGATAAGATGTGTTGGTCAACCTAAATAGGTACTCCTTGAAAGATCTTTTGAACTGTTTTTTGATAATTGAAAATGAATAGACCTTGAATTTAAAACACATCTGGTCCTCTTGTTTAATTCGTTCTTATTTATGTATCATCGTAATACTTCAAATAAGTGAATTTTATTGAAATTTCATTTAAATGATTTATTGAAATCGATAAATCGTATAAATCACATTTGAATAACAGAAGTTCATAACGATCAATATAAAACGACAGTATTTTATGCTCCATTTGTGGATAACATTGACAATCAAAACAAAAAAGTAGATAAGAGTTACATATCAGTTATCTAATTATAAGATTGATGAAGTTTTTTTTTTTTAAATTACATCTTACCGGCGTATGATGCTGGGAAAAACGTGAAATTTGAATTTGTTGATTGCTCATAACTATTTTGTGTTTTATTTTATTTTTATATCAAGGATATATGAATCTTCGTTTCCTCCACATCACACACACGTAGCAAAAGAATTAATAAATCAATTGAATTGCACAGTAAAACAGCAAAAAAAAACATTAGAAAATCATAAATAAAATTGGCAAAAATAAACTTCTCATGAATTTTATTGGTTGGATTTTTACGTTTGATTTAATTCACGATAAATGAATTTAAATAGACAAAAAAAGAACATAACAATCTCATCGATAATTAACAATTAAATTTATTGATAATTTTCAACGTAATAAACGCAATCATGTAGTATGTACATAAATTTTAAATGATCCAATACCTTCATAGTTTAATTTCAATTAATTAAAATATTGAATAGTTTTTCAATTCTACAGGTAAAATTCAACACACACACATACACACACTCTGGAGACAATTTATGTCTTTAATTTAATTTGATTTTTGTTTTTTTTTCTTAATTCTTATTTCTGTAAGAAGTACATTCAAATTATCGTTACGTATTGATAGGTTTGTTTTATTAACATAAAATCCAATTAAAATATTATTTTACACAATTAACATATAATCCCTTTTGGCCAGTTAAATATCATAGTCCACAGAAGCACATTGATATAATATATGAATAATAAAATAATCACTTTTATGCTACCGTATTAAACGTCGGCACTGTGTATTATTAAATTCACCTTAGTATTTCCTGCATGTTTTTCATTTGATAAAAAAATAAAAAGAAAATTGTGATTCTTTTACGATTCCAATAATATACTGACATGTACTGCCTACCACCGATTTATTTCATTTCATTTAATTCATTTTTATTATGGTTTTTACCATTTATGAACTTTCTTGTCTTTTAACTTTTCCTATTAATTAACGTTTTCATTTTATTTATTTTTTTCTTGTCGTTTTTGGATTTTTCTTTTTTTTTTATTTCACACAAAACACTTCATAATTAAATTCACTTAACGGTATTGAATAATTAAATCTCAATAAATGCAATTTTATCACTGTTATTTCTTCTGTTTCAAATATATTTCCTTGTTTCACTGGAGTATTTGTTAGTTTTTTGTCAAATCAACGAATAATTTAGTTTTTTATTTTATTTATTTTCACCTGAACTTTTCTTATTTATTTTTCTTTTATTATTTTTCTATTTTTTTTTAATTGTATTTTGAATAAGAGAAAAATAAAAATTTAATTTTATGGATACACAGAAATACTCCGAACCATCCGATATGAAGAGAGTCCAAACGAAAACTGACTATCGGTTATTTGATATTGTTTCATATCCCATTCAACCATATGAATTTCGAAGTTCAATGCTTTAAACCTCAAGTGGGATTGCGAGAGAGACACTCGTTATTCTATTCGATAATGTTATTGATCTATACGGGGACTTAGCCAGAACGTCCAGAACCAGTCGAAATATCCATGTGTTTTTTATTTCTGTTCTGTGTATTATTCAGCGCCCGATATTCATCATCGGATTTATATATAAGACCCATAGCTGTGTACCAAAATGAAACAGAACGAATACAGAAAATCATCGTGTTTGAATTAAATGCCAACAATTCTCTTGGATAAAATTTATAGCAGAAGTTTGGTAAACCATATCACCAACACAAAGATCAATGATGTATAACATAGGAACAGAGAGTGTTGAATTTTAGTTTCTTACCCCTCGGATTATTTACCATTTTACTAGGGATTTACCTGCGTTCAATAGTCACTGTTTATAAGCGAGATTACGTATCTTGATGGTAATACCATAAATAATATTTTCAATATCAGTGATTGGTTGTTAGGCGGTTCCAAAACTAAACAACACCCAATTGAAATTTTCAATGAATTTTTGTATACAATAATCATGCTGTTACATTGAATGATTTACAAAATCATAAAAAAGTTACATTGTTACGAATGATTATGATGGCAATTTCTAAGTACCAAAGCTTTATGTACATAGCAATAATTGATATCCGGTATTAAGGACATGACTTAGAACAGAAAATTAAAATGAAATTTCAAGAAGCTTAAAACTAACAAAATTGAAATTTGATCTCAATTGATGTTAGAATTCGAATAGTTAAGTACCTTTACAATATCGTTACAATAAAACTTATATCTTGTAGATTTTCAGTTAATAATCTGCACTAGATTATTCACTTGATGACTTTGATCATTAGTTCCGCTTTAATTCATTCGATCTGTGAGTTCAATCAGTTGCCGATATGTTTGATAAATTAAAATAAAATTTCATTATTCTGTTTTCATTGAACTAGATATTCGATTTGCTACCGAAATTATTATCAAAGAACCGTAATAAAAATTGATGATTTTTTACTATCAAATAAATCTTAGTAACACGGCTAATATTTCATGTAAAAAAAATTATTTTAGTTCGAGACAAATGATCTAAGGTGTGTAGAATAATAAAACACGAATAAATCTTCATCGCATCATTAACACTTAATGTACACGTAAATGATCATCAATAAATCGACAGATATTTAAGAAGATTAATCATTTGATGGCTATCCGCAGAACTCACACAGACGTCAAATTGTTGTTGGTCTTATGTGATATGTAACTATTGAGTCTATCCGATTTTATTATGAAATATGTTCAATGATCTGTTCTTGTCTATCACATTATAATCATTCAAATTATAAAAGAAAAAGAAATTACTTAATTTGCGTTACATCCTACAGAACCGTTTGGGTCAATGAATTTTTAAATTTTCATGTTATTATCATTTCCCATAATCCAGAATACATTTCCCGTATTTGGTTATTTATGCAAACGAATCAATTCTTTTTTTTTGTGCATTTATTTATTTGTTTTATACATAAAAATAAAATCATAAATAATATCAATTCACATATTGAATGATTGATTTTTTATTCTGATTTTCATATGAATTTTGCACATTACCTGTCACCATTTATAATTGTGTGATTTCAAGTGTTATTATTCGCTTTGTTTTCAATATTACGTATTCTTATTTTTATTTTGTTTTTGGTAATTTTTAATTCAATATTGGCTGTTTAAGAGAGAGAGAGAGAGAGACTGAATTTAAAATAAAAAATTAATGAATGGAATATGGTATTATTATGAATGAATTTTTTTAAAAATGAAATCCAAATAGGAAAAATAAAATAAGATTTCACCTGTATAAATTCTTTTGTACTTTATCATTTGATAATCGATAATGACGTGATTTTATGAGTCCCCCGCCGGGTTATAAATACAGGTGAAAAGGGTGAAGTGAAACACCGGTAATCAGCACCAGATTCTTATTTTTATTCAAACGTATGATTTTAATAAAATTTTTTTTTTGTTAAATATTACAGGATGTTATTGTTTTTAATATCCGCTATTGATGAAACATTCACTTCCATTTAACCGAAAAAAAAATTGTTTTTAAAAATTCTTATTCAATCAACGTGATGTGTTGAAATCTATTGAGTGCACAGGTACCGGTGCTCCTTAAAAGAGATACACCACTTCAATTGATCCACTTTTTTATTAAAACAATATATTCAACAAGTATCTTGACATGAACTAAACCGATACCATGTTACGTGAAAACTACATAAATTGAGTTGTTCATATTGATTTTATGTTTTATTTCATTTCAATAAGTTAGTTATTGAAAATGTTTTTCTTTTAATGTTTTTTTTTCCAATTTTTTATTTTGATTATCGGTTCATTTTCTTTGAACGAATTATTGAAGGTGAAACAAAGAAAAATATGCTTAGTGACTGAATATGGAAATTGTATAATGAAAAAAAAAGAATATCACCCGACCATAAATGTTATGTTGATCAATTTTACTTGCCTTTTGTATATTCACATTTGGTAATAAAAAACAATAAAATACATTTGATGCCGCTTAATTGGATCACATCGGGACAATCAAATTCTGATCCAGTTATGCAACGAAAGGTTAGATATTGATCCACCCTGTAAGTGGATCGGTAATTTAAAAATGTATTGAACCGTTTATCCGGCTGATTTAATTAACCGTTGATCCACTTAACCGACCATCGAATTGAATTTATTTTCGTACGTAAACCATTGAATATTTTTGCTTATTATTTGAAACATACCAAAAATCGTTTGATTATTATTGACTATTATTCATAAATTCTAATAAATATTTAATGAATAAAAAAAGAATTCTCTTGTATACTTGAACATCGTAGTTGAACATTGCAGACCAATCCCCAATCTGTAATTGTTTCGTCGGACTTGTTCTTCTGTTGACCAAAAATAAAGTGAAGAAAAGATTGCTTCTAACAGTTCTTAAATAATCATTTAATAATTCTTTTATATTTTCTTATTTTTCTCTACTTTTTCTGTTACTTGAAGCCACTTATATACAAAAAACATTTTCTTCAACATTTTTTTTTCTGTTAAATTCAGTGAATTTTCAAAAGCAAGTGGCCGCAATAAAACAGAATATTATTTTATTTTAATAAAATAAAAATATCAAATATTATTTATCAATATTATTTTTACTGTAGCATAGATTTAAAATAAAAAATAAATAAATAAATTGAAGACAACAATAAAAGTTATATAAAAAAATTAAATAAAAGTGATTGGTTAAAAGAAATTTGTGCTTTTGTAGACTTCACGTATGGGGATTTCTTACCAATTTTAGAATATTTTGTTTTCTTATGGTTGAAGTATTTCATGTTATGGTTTAATTGTTAACCATACAAGAAATCATGTGATGATGGAATAACAAAATAAAATAAATGAAAAATGCTAAAGTCCATTAAAGATGTACGTTTTGATAAATTTTTATATTCAATGCGATTTATAATTGAGATATTGGAAATTTGTAATAATTCTGTTTTTTTTTATTCTTTTAAAGTAATCGATGTCGGTAATAAATTGTGGAATGCATTGAGTTACATACTTGAAAAATGTTTTGAAATAATAACACATAAGATTGAAAACCTAAGAAATTTATACTTATGGGCGTTGAATAGACACCAAGTGGTACATATTTATTGCTACGTCATTTGAATATCATTTAAGAATTGAATTCAATCCATGATCAAGGAAGCAATTGAACTTTTCTTGCTGCAATAAATAAAAGAAAAAAATCAGGTACTTGAGATAAAAATTCAACTTTTATCGGAATATAAAAATTCGAGTAGCAATTTTATAATGATTAAGTCTATTGACTAACCCCTAAAAATTCTTATTCGATGTATTATATGTGTTCCCACGAATCACAACTGATGATAATCTCTTGTCTTTTCTTGGTTATATAACAATTTGCAACAATTACAAGTGTTATTATTCAAACAGAAAATTTTCACCCTCCTACATCCGTGGACTTATGTCTTAAGGCATTTTTATTCACCGTGTAATGTCAATAGCTGAGGCGATATGCTACTAACACCCTCTGACTTGACTAACTTTATTTCAATCGTAGAATTAAAACAACAAAGACTTTCTAATACGGAATTATTTGCATGAATTACAATTGTAACTCACAGAAATAAAAAAAAAAAGAAAAAAGAGAGACTCTAAGGGATTATCAAACTACCGAAATGAATAATAAAGAAATTCAACTGAAAATCAAACGAATAACAAATGAGTGAATCTTAATTCAATTTTCTCACTGAATTTTCTACAATTGTGAACAAAAAAGAAACGAAAAGAATAAAACTACGTGAAATACGAAATAATTTTTATTTGAGTTCATTACAATTGTATATTGGGGTTCTGTATAAAATATTTTGTGGTAACTAAAGATCCTTTTGTAATATTTTGCCTACGGGTTCATTTAATCCTTGATACATATGATATGGTCTAACATTCAACAATAGCGGAATGGTGTCTTTCAGTTTCCGGACCAGAGGGGTGCTAACAAACTTCACGTGTTACTGAAATGATTTCACCCTCGCTTTTGGACGCACTTTAAATATGAATAGGAAAACAACATAAATATACAGAATGTTAAACTGTATATTAAGGAACATGTCAAATTAAACCAACCACCCTACGATTAAATTCATATGGTATAGAATCCTGTTGATGGTGCATTTTATTGCAATACAATTGATGCTGACTGATTCAATTATCCGGTATTAAACTGAGGTTTCTACAATTCTCTTTTCGTCTATATGTGACTCGTTGAAAATTTCAATGTGAAATTCCAGTCCACCTACAACATAATAACATCGATGATTGATGTCAATGTTTTGACAAATAACCAAGTGTTCTGATTATGAACTGTTTCTTCTTTTTTTTTTATTTTTTTTTAATTCAATCGTACTCTGCTATTTAAACTAATAAAAATTTTATTTAACTTACTTGTCACAATGTATAGAATTGAATGGTTTTTATAGTTTATTATTTATTATTGTGAGTTCATGCGATAGCAAAGAAAAATATGTTACAGTCTGTGAAATGAAAATATAAACCCACCCGAGGGTATAAANACTCTGCTATTTAAACTAATAAAAATTTTATTTAACTTACTTGTCACAATGTATAGAATTGAATGGTTTTTATAGTTTATTATTTATTATTGTGAGTTCATGCGATAGCAAAGAAAAATATGTTACAGTCTGTGAAATGAAAATATAAACCCACCCGAGGGTATAAAAATGGGATAATTGCAACCCTTTTAGCGATTATTTGATTATAAATTAACCGCCAATTCATAGAAATTTTTTAACTAGCGAACCAGAATTTATTGAAACGGATAAGATCTACGAATATCATATAGAATATGTGACGATTAAAATCAATAATCATAGTAGAATGACTATTTACAATTTCAATTATAATGAATCAATATTGTTGTTTTATCAAAACTATGTGATCAGTTGTATGTATCGTAAGGTACAATTGTAGGATGAGATATGTATAATGAACGCGAATTACCACGAATAGTGATGGAGATATGAGAGAACATGTTGCCTGCGGTTAAAAACGGCGTGTAACATTAATTCATTGATCGGATGTAACAAATGTAAAATTGATTCTTATTCTGTTATTTTATTATTCATCGATTTCGGCATCATATTTCGTTTTATTTCTTACTAATTTTATATGCCCACATAATCAATTCAAACAGAATGAATTTATTTATTTTTTTGTGTACAATGTTTGAACACTAAATTAGCTAATAATATGTTAAAAGTGTGTCCAGCACGTGTTCCATTCAATTTGATTAGTGACGACTAATCATTGACATCAAGATATCAAAATATTGAATATTCAAATTTACTTTGATTTTATCATTCAATTTGAATGATCTACATGATCCTTAAATCTATTTGGTAATCATGATTTAACAACGATTGGTTCAACGATTAGACCATGTATATTCCATGTGTATGACAGGTGAATATAACATAAACGAGTCTGACATCGATCATCACCTATTCGACAGTATCCCACAGGTTAACAAATCTTTATGCTAAAATTATGAATTATTACTATCTGTATTTCATTTTATGGGTAAAATAAAAGTCGCGTCTTTAAATCATTTAAATTCAGAAAGGATGCGAATAAAAACGAAAATCCATTTGTAAACGGATCTTAAAAATGCCGATT